>CAEGAE010097539.1:0-16808 GCA_903067095.1 Girardinus metallicus
CAACACTGAGAAAGAAACATCAAGTTAATGTTTTGTGGTGCAACTTTTTGGTTATTGTTTAATGTTAGCAGGAGGAAAGTATCTGGAAACCAAAACCAGGACAGCAGAACATTTACTAGGGTTCAATACAACATTCTGGATGGGGTAAAGGTTAGAGAAACTTTATCATGCAGTTTGTTCTTTAATACAGCAAAGTGCTTTATTTTTTGAAACTGTTGTTTCTTTCCCAATCTTGGCTCTTTTCCTCCCTTCAACCCTTGTAGGCAGTTCCTTCACCATTCCAAGTTACAGCAATATGGAGAACAGATAAGCAGGGCGTGGAACAATGAGCACATCACGCCACTCGGGAAATGTCTGACCTAAATATATGCTCACTTTGTGGTTTAAAGGATTCATCAAGAAGAAGATCCAGTTTGAAAGATGTAAAATATTTTATCTTTAAAACTGGAAATTCAAACATGCAATCTAATGCAACTGTAACATATAACCTCTGTTTGCAACTGAAATGATTTATGATGTTTCCTCTAAATGTATTTTTTGCTGTAATATGTCATGTATTCAGTAATGGCATGCTTCATGTCCCTTGCTAGATTTTGTAAAAATGTAGCTGTTTTTAGGCAATGGGAAGAAGCCAAAGACTGCAGAGTAGCCAAACATTCACAGGACAAAACTCATGCAATAAATTCAGCTCAATTAGACTCTTCATTTACTGTCAAACTTATCAAGTAGAATTTGATCAGATCGTGCATGCGTTGATACGACAATGACGTCAGCTTCAAGTTAGATATTAGCTTCAAGTTGGTGTAAGCGGTGTTTAGCTCAAAGCTAATTTGATTTATGAACGCTAATTTCGGCCAGCCGTTCTCTACCACTCCCTCCTCAAGCGTTCGGAGGTTCACTTAGGGCTTACTCCGGCTGTGTAAGAAGCCTTAGAACCGGCTATAACGCCGGAGTAAGCGGCCGTAGAACCGGAATAAGCCCTAAGTTAACCTCCGAGCGCTTGAGGAGGGAGCGGTAGAGAATGGCTGGCCGATATTAGCGTTCATAAATCGGATCAACCTTGAGCTAAACGCCGCTTGCTCCTGCTCTAAGTAAACATCTAGCGCTTGAGAAGGAATCGGAGCTAACGCCGGAGCAAGCTAACGCCGGAGTAAGCTAACGCCGGAGCAAGCTAACGCCGGAGCAAGCTAACGCCGGAGCAAGCTAACGCCGGAGCAAGCTAACGCTCTACTCCGGAGTACAGACCTAAGTGAACTTCCGAGCCCTTGAGAAGGTAGGAGGAGAGAACGGCTGGCCGAAATTAGCGTTCATAAATCGGATTAACTTTGAGCTAAAGTGTAGCTCCACTATCCAACTTGAAGCTAACGTCACTGTGGTATCAACACATGCGCGATCTGATCTTCAAATTATGTCCCGCCTCTTCCATGACAACTCTCACACAGGAGTCCCTCTCACGCATAAGGTGAGTATATATCTTATTAGTTTAGCAATAAAATAGACTAAGATTATAGATATGTTTAGCAATAAAATAGACTAAGATTGCACATGTGCAGTCTTTTATGTATGCATGTGAGAAAAAAATTGTATGTGTGTGATATTTTAGTAGTGTGTATGCGCAATTTTAATATTTTGTGTGTGTGTATTCGTTTTTAGTAGTGTGTGAGAGACAAAACATAGATTTTGTCCTAAATGGCCCCTCATAGATGAGCACGAAGGTGCCTAAATATCCCGTATTGCTCCTCCCCCGTTCTTACATTGGTCCGCTGTCTATTTCCTCCTTTCTACCCCCATCTTACCTCTGTTCGTTTGCCTGCCCCCCACCACCTCAAGACCCCCACTCCAGACATTTCCCATATTCTCAAACAGATCTGGGACAAGGTGAGAGTTCATCTATTAAACTGGCTGAAGATGAATCCATAAACTGAAAGCTGGATTCTAGACAGTTTTTATAAGTGCATTTGTGAGCCTGCCTCTTTATTGTTAAATTCAATATAATTTCAGATTTTTGTATAACTTTTCTTCTGGTTATCTTAGAAAGTGAGCTATTATTGTTACAGGTTAGTTTTGTAAACTACAAAAAAGTAACTAGTAGAGAAACTCAAATATGAAAAATTGGACTGATAATTGATATCTGATAGTAACAGCTGTATTATGCCACATTTACCTATATTTTATTTTATAATTTTTTTTTTAACTGATTGCTCGATTAATCGTAAGAATAATTGATAGATTACTCGATTACTAAAATATTAGTTTACAATAGCCCTTCTTGTGCCTTTAGTTAACATCTTTATGTATGAAGCAAAGTTGAAGGTGGTATGGTTAAGATGAAATATTTTAGATATTTAGATATTTCAGTGGATTTAGCCTTAAAAGTACATTTCAGTGTTTTCTTTGCTGTGTCAGAATGTGCCACCACATTATTCTTCATTAACTACATTATGAGAGCAAAGCAAAAAATTTCAATCTATTTTCATGAGTTGACATTTATAAGTATGAGTACAATTTATACACAAACAGAAATTATTCTGTTAACACATCTTGTTTTATGATCTATTTAAGACTGAAAGTCCTGTGTTTTTATCTCACACTGCCTTACGATTACATTTTGTTTCATATCCGCATCACCTAGCTTCTTATGGTTCTAATGAAACCATAAGAATTCTGGCTGACAGAAGCCATAAGAACTGACAGAGCTTGTAGTTCTTTATTTTTACCTTATCGGGGCCCAAGAAAGCCATCTACATGGGGACATCTTTGTCAGCCTGCATGGGGGTGTGCGTGTGCGTGTGTGTGTGTGCTGTAAGGGAGAAGAACTAAGAACAAACCAACCTTTCAAAATTTTTTTGTTTACCCACCACTCTTCTGAGAGCAGCCAGTACCTCATAGAAGGAAACATCCATTTGTGGTTTGGCCAGAATGCACAATAAAACTTTTATATTTTGTGCCTCCCTCAGAAAGTGTGACTATATGACCTCATGGATCTTATTACGTTATCAATGCTGCAACTAACACTGCATTAGCCAATTTTCTGCATTTTGACCAACATTTTAGCTGGATTATTGACTTTTAAGGACAGCCTTATATTTTTGATTTTTTAATATAGTTTTGTTGAAACAAAATTATATAATATTAAGCATATTGAAGATTTTTTGTTTGTCTATTCATTATATTGTATCACCTTTAACTTAATTGAGTACAACAACCATAGAAACCAGGTCTAAGCATAATGAATTTGAGTAACCAATTGATTATTTATTTTAATCACTAGATCACTTTTATTTTCAATCTTTTAGGGAATCCAAAAAATAAGTAAATAACAGAAATTTAAAACATATGAGAAATGTGTTGCACAGATTCTTTTACATTTCTGTATTTTATTTTATGTCTTTGTTTATTTATTTATTTTTTTTACATCAGGTTTTCCATTGATCCGACAACAGACCAGGATACGATCTTCCATATTGATGCTGAGTCTGGTGCCATTACTTTAGGGAAGATTTTGGACAGAGAGACGGCAGGTTGGCACAACATCACTGTGAAGGCTGTGGAAGCAGGTACATGAATTTCTGTTTTATGCATCTTTATAAACTGATTGTTGATTAACTGATTGTTAATCAACATTAATCACCAATGCCAAATCAGAAATTTGTAAAATATAAAAATAATAATAACAAAAAGTCATCCTGAGCAGCAATATGATTAAAAAATTATTCATATTAGACATATATGGTAAATGGACAGAACTTAATAGCGCTTTATCCGATCATTTTTGACCACTCAAAGCGCTTTACACTAGTGTCATTCACCCATTCACACTCACAAACGCTCACACATTCGTACACCGATACGCAGATCGGTAGGCAATTTGGGGTTAAGTGCCTTGCCCAAGGGCACATCGACATGGGGCAGAAGGAAGCTACAACCTTCCGATCACAAGACAACAAGACAACTACTCTTCCCACAGAGCCACAGTCGCACTTATCTAATGAAATGACAAAAAATCTGAAATTAAACCTTTACATCATTGGGACACAATTTAGTTTATAATAATTTGAAACTTCATTGACATTATTACTAAACTACATTATTACTAAAGCACTTGAGCTACTGTCAAGTTGTGTATAGTATGCACTTTATTTGAGATGCAATGTAACATATTGAACATTGAGTTGTTTGGACACCTTTTGATGAAATGTTTACACTGTTATGAGCCACAAACACAAATTACAAACATTGTCTTTAATCTGTACTAGATAAAGTTTTGGTTTCTCAAAAATATGGTCATCATTGGTGACGATGACCATATTACCAATAATATGGTAATATGGTCATATGGTCTACATGTGCCCATGTAGATGACCATGTCATGATTGTGCTTACTTATAATCAAATCAACACACCAGTGATGCATGTGGATGTATAAATATAGCACTTGTGTGGTATGCTAATTGTCTTTTAAATCAAAGCTCTTGATGTACTCATCAGGGACATCTTAGTTGTTGGTGTAGTCATCCATACACTTGATTTTTTTCTTTTTTTATTATTCCAGTGGGAAAATAAAGTCATCATTTTACTCTTTCAGCTTACAAAACACAGTACTAAAAATGATTGGAGAACATTTCTTTTTTCATCTCAGTGGGTGTTTGTCATAGCAAAGAAATAAAAAAATGTAATAACTTAAATAGCAGGAAAGTTATTACTATCCCATTAAAAGAAAACTTGAAAATGGATAAGATCTGGAGTTTCTCACTTTTTCAATCTTATTCAGATGGAGTGATTTTGGGATTGTAGTGATGGCTGAATAGATTGGATTCTGCATCTGACAAAGATCTTACATCACACTGAGATGGACAAAGGAAACAATGCCATAAAGAAGACAACATTTAAAAATTCTTTATATTTGTTCCTGCAGTGTTTCTCCCCAGAATCTCATTTTTTTAATAATCACTTCAACTAAAACCGAATTGAATGCAGTGTTACCCTACACAAATGTTAAGGCAAAACCTAAGCAGTTTGAATCCTCCTGGACTAATTGGTTTCTTTTTGTGCATGACACTATGGCGTAGGCACATTTAAATGGTAATTGAAGATTTAATGCTGCCCAGCACCTTTCAGTGTTGGACATAAACACATGCCTGCGCTTGAAAGATAAAGTCTTGCACTGACAACCACAGAAACATCTACATAGACAAAGTCTGTGGTCAGTGGCATTAGAATGCCCACCTAGTATGTTTCTTTATCGCCTGTTAGCTCACAAAGTCTGGAGAGCTCAGACACACAGACAGCCGAGAGAAAGAAAGGGGAAAACATAGACACAAAGAAAAAATAAGGTCACAAGAGAAATGGAAATTGGAAAAGGTTTTGACTGTTCATTCTTTAAAAGAGGCTACTATGAGCATTTAAACAACTAACTTCATTTTAACCTTAATTATTTTATTCTCTTTTAGGACTAAGAGAGCCACAAGGTCAGGTCGTTTGTAGACATTGTTAAAGTCTTATTTGTGGCATTACCCCCAATTATTCCAGCCCATTTTAGACCTTTGAACATCTTTATTGTGCGTATATCAGTATTTCACAAGAGAAAACGGCTTCCTGACAGTTCATATTGAGTGAATCTTAAGGTTAAAGTGTACCCTAAAAGTGAACTAAATGTCTCGGTGTGCATGTAGTCTTAGGAAAGTTACTTTCCTAAGACTATATGCTTAGGAAAGTAATTAGCAGGATATTCAAACACATATCCTGCTAATTCTAAACATTTGCAAACACAGCATGTCTTCAACTTTGCCCAATTAATAGTCTTCAGCTACGTCTGCAGACACTGGTACAATGAAAGATGAAACAACCTCTCATCTGTATAGTGCTTGTTTTCCATGTACGGAGTGCAGTACCTTCCAAGTACAAGAGAAGCTTTTAATACACTGTCACTAGCAGAGTACTCAAGTTTCTTGGCAGTCTCCTCTATAGAAATGTATCAGGTTAAGTTGGAGTGACATATAATTTTCGAGAACCGATAGTGAGTATGATACCACCTTGCAAAACTGCTTTTTCACCTAGACAGGTAGGTGGAAAAAAGAGCTTCACCCTGAGGGCAAAAACATACCGAAGATGCTGAAAGTCTTTATCTCTCACTCTATTGCATGGAAAAGATGTTTACCATTGCGTAATTTCCCTACATTTGCTGTCTGGCAAACACATGCAGACCTTTTGACTCTTAGAATGTTTGAACATTATCCCTTGTATGTCCAAATGAATCACACACTGTTGGGAACACGTCGAAAGGAAGATAAAGAGGCTCAGGGGTGTGAAATATGAAAGGAACATTAAATTGAAAAGCAAAACAGTTTTATATGCAAAATGTATGCAAATGCATAGGTGAAATTAAACATGGAAGCAAAATTAGATTAAATTTAGTAATAAAGAGCAGATAAGGGGATGCTACTGTTTGCAGGTAGCCTAATGCACAACAGAGTTTAATTTGTCACATTTGAATGAGCATCGTATTGCATTGCAAAGAACCTGTCAACAAACATGTGAATACCTAATGATACAAAATCAGAGAAGTGTATTTTTGTTATTTCTCAGTAATATATTTGGGCACAGCCACACTACTCATATGCTAAAAGTAGGTAATAGGAATATACATAGGAATCCCATAAAATATATTTAAAAAAAATAATACAGTCATAAAAATACAAAGATTTTTTTTTTTTTCAAATCTTTTCAATTGCTTATATGTATCTATTTATGTAATAAAGTTGTTGATTTAAACTGTAGTTAAGCAATATTATAATGTATTTAATGGGATTAATAGTAGTCCTTTTTTGTTTAATAAAAAATATCAGATCAAGATGTTAATACATGTTATTACTGTGTGTCACAATACTGTGAAACAGTCTTCTGCTTAAGCATTTCAAATATTTACCATGTTAGCATAATCAACTAAGGTCAGGTATAGGGTTATGATTAATTTAGAGCTCTCTAAATTAATTTAATCACTATTTAGCTATATTAAGTACAGTCAGCTGCATACGTCATTGTAACCACTATCTTGTTAAATGAATAAAATTACTTTCTCTGTTATGAAAGCATATTACTATCAAGCAAAAAAGTACAATCCGTCACTGGTTTTCTGTTGGGAAAGATATTGACTGCCACACTTTTATTTATCCTTCGCAATTAAGGGACAATAGCGAAGAACAATAACTCTTCATTGTTCAAAAGAACTGAATAATTTTTCACAGGTGAACAAAAATCACATTTTAATACCGTTTATTTACTATGGGGTGTTTTATCATATAACTAACTATTGCATTTTGTAGCCTCTTATTTGTAACTGGTTAGGTCTCCTCTTTTAAAACACACTTATGTGCAATAATATTTAATAATGACGTTTCCCAGCAGCAACAGTTAAAGCAAAGACATAGATTGACAAGGAAGGCTTAATATCAAATCAAATTACACTCAATCAATAAACATGACATACTGACAAATTAATTCATTAGTAACATGCATTATCAATCATCGTGAGTAGCAGCAGGGGTTGGTTAAAATTTTGTTTATACAGTGAACCCTAGTTTTTCGCTGGGGTTGCATTCCGAAAAGAACCCATGATAGGCAAAATCCATGAAGTAGTTACCTTTATTTTTTACAATTATTATACAGCATAATTAAATACTCTACATTGAAACGAAATAACAAAACCTGTTTTCAGGTCAGCGGATGTGCGTGTGCATTAATCGGGCCTTAATGTCATCCGGAGTCATGTCATTAAAGCTGTTTCCTCCAAGCTGTTTTGCGAGATTCACTGTATCTACAGCAGAGCGATGGATCTCGTCAAGTGAGCCTCCAGTCGGGCGTTGCGCTGCCTCTGGCCACAGTTTTTTCCAGCAGGCGTTCAAAGTTTCAGTTTCCATCTCCTGAATGGCCAATCTGTATTACGTATATTTAAATACCGTAACGTTATTGGCACACAGGTAGAGAAGAAGCGCGGAGACTGTTTGGCCAATCATACGGTCAATCAGGACGCAGAACACAATGCACTGTGAAAAAAAAAAACTGCACAAAAATTCTGCGAAGCAGCGAGACCGTGAAAGGTGAACTCTGTTATAGCGAGGGTTCACTGTATTTTAGTACTTTGATTAATATTTTGTTAGGTTTAGGCACCAAAGTTGGTCTGAGGCAACGATTTTGTTTGGCTAGTCATAGGCAAAAAATATCTTAGAAATAAATTGTTGTTCTGGGCCCCTAAACCAAAACTCAAATAAATAAAACTCCAATATTTTCAACTAGTAAACTAAAATGTTGATTGTGATCACCATAAGTAAAAGTCATCAGACTAATAGTCCAACATTCCAGTCTGACACACAGCTGTTAGACAAATGTAGGAATATTTGTGTAATTTCCTCAATAAAGAATTAACCTTACACTTTCACCAGCATGGTGTTTCACCAGCATGGTGTTTCACATGGAATGTAGTTAAACGTGTTCACGTGTTAATCTGCAAATTTTAATGTTTCATTTGGAGTCTTTTATGATGGAACAACTCTGATCAGCTCTCAAAGATGTTCATTTTAGGGTGCTTCATGGGTTCAGAAATAAGAAATGACTACATAAAGTTTCTAGTCTGTAGATTTTGCTCCTATTTAAGAATTATTCACAACTTGTGTTGTCTGTCACCAAAATATTGAAGTTTTTCATGCAGTATGAACACATTTATAAACACATTTAGTGGTAATAGTACTTTTATGACATGCTATGCACTGGAAATTTTATTTTAGCCTTGTGTTTCTCTAAGACACAAAGCCTGACCAATATGCCAAATGTTGTAGTGCTGTCAGTGCCTCACTGACTGTGGGCTCACCTGTTAATTTAAGCGATTCAAACATCAAAGGTAGGTATGCATAGAATTACTGTTAGCTCTCCAACCAAAAATCTTGCATCACTACATATGAGTACAGTGCTTTATAAGGTGTATTAAAACAACCTCAGTGGAGTTAATCTGAAGTGAGAATGTTGATGCTTACCTTTAGGACGTTATTTCATTAGAAATGGTAGTTTGTGCATTGGTTAATGTCTGTGTCTCTTTAGTTGCTTTGTTTTTATCCAAAGGTAAAAATGTGTACAGAATTTGGCAATTTTTGTATTTGTCTTGTGATTCATTATGTGAGTCTGACATTTTCTTGCACATTTTCTGTGTTCACTCCACACAGAAAATTAATAAATAAATTCCCACCGATATATTGCACTCCCTTGCCTGCCTTGGCTCAATGGAGAGACCAAACTCAGGCACAGTCGAGTACATTTGTATCTTCATTTTTTGCTCCTGACAAAAGTGACACTTTAAACCAAACAATTTCCTCCAGCAACGTTGAACCATTTGGTCACAAGCCCTATAACACCCCAGATACCTACTCGCATGCAAAGACAGACACACCCGCTCACATCCTCTATCTGTCTTCTTGAAGTAATGTCAGCATAATGCAGTGCCTGAGAGACATTCCCACCGTATGATTCTCGACAGCTGTTCTGCGTGGCAAAGATACAGAGCATGCCAATAGGCTGTTGAAACCCTTGTATTTTTTTTCCCTATCTGAAGACAGATTTGGAACAGTACCACTCCGTCCACATGAATGAACCTGTGTTACAGATTTTTATTTTTATTTTTTTTTGTTTTTAGTTTAAATGCTAGATGGTCTATTTTGTTTCAATTTGATAAATCTGTTTGGATTTCTTCAAGTTAAAATCTAGAGGGTGTAAGATTTGACATTTGCTGGGTTGTATACTAAGAACCTTAATAGAAGCAGAAACAGAAGAATAGAGCTGTTTGGCACTGGTACTCAAAGAGTATTTATGTTTCTGTCCAACATAAACTAGTTTATAAAAACCTTGTAATTATGTAAAGTTCATGCTATTTGTCAGACCTTGTATTATACATAGTTAGATTTTTGAGGTGAGAAGGCGGGTCAGAGCTTGAAAACCCCTCTCCAGCACGCTAAGTCTAATTGCTTTGTTTTACTGTGTTTGGTGCATCAAGCCATGCTTTATTCTCAATTAGTCTGTGGCATATTTATTTTTGTCTTATTTTTCTGTAAACAACCAATTTGTACTATTATTTGAGTTTGTTGCACTTGACTCCCTACCAATGTTAAGCAAATTTTATACATCCAATGTAATACTTCTAGCAGTAGAAGTTTGTGTGGATTATTTTTATCCATGGGTAAGCTGTTGCTGCATTTTCTGTGGGGTGCCGCTCAAATGTGTTCATTGTGCATGATGATTTATTCCTGGGCTGTGTATTCTAATTAAGCAGGATACCCACACCAGCGCTGCAAGCAACCAGATCGTTCATTAAGCTCCCACATAATGTTCTCTGACTCCTTTTTTGTTTTGTATACAAACTTGTACTTTCACATATGCACACACAATACACATAGACATATTCAGTGACCCTCTGGCTTCTGTCCTTATTGTACACAATGTTTTGTGAGCATGACTGAAACTATGTCAAATATTATCATATCATTAAGAATGAGAATTAAGACTCAAACAAAAATGTTGCTAATTTGAAGTTAATTATATCAGCACTTTGGCACAATGCTAAACTAGCTGGTCACTTCTTTGCAAAAAAAAAAAAAATAAATATATATATATCTATATAGATATATATATATATATATATATATCTGTGTTATCTCACTAATGCTGACTTTTGAAAAGTCATTGATAAAATATCTCTATTAATACAGTGTTATGCCTCATGCTTAGTGCATTCTACTACTAAAATGCTGCTAAATCAGCATGTTGGCAGTATTTTAAAGCTACTGTCTTTTGTCAATTTTGGCAGCAAGCTAAGGTACAGCTGTGTGTTCAGAATTGGCAGAATTTTCAGTTACATAATTATCACTGCATCAGAAGATAATGGCCTCCAATAAGTAAAAAAAAACAAACAAACAAAAAAAAACCTATTAGGTTACATTTACATATGTAAAGCACTGGTAAAGAATGGTGTGCAGACACTTTAGTTAGTTATTTTAAAAAAATCCATGTTGTAATCAATATTATTTTATGCAAGTTTCCTGTCTTGCATCAAAAGTTACAGATGCAAGTTAGGAAGTAACTTGCATCTGAACTTCCTTTATTTAGTTCTTAGAATTTTAAGTGAGATTCTCAAAAACTGTGTGAAATGATAATGTCTTTTGTTAATTTTACCTCTTACCTAAATACAGTTCTTACCTGTATTTCGGTAAGAATTGGACCTGCTAGTCTTGCAGCTTTTTGACTTGACATTTGTTCTGAATTGGTACAGTGAAGAATTCCCACGTATAAATACTTTCTGTTTTGCTTTTCTACAGATAACCACACAATGGCGTCCTTTTCAACCATTAGTATTCGGATCCTGGATGTAAATGACAATCCTCCTGAACTGGCTACACCATATGAAGCTGCTATATGTGAAGATGCCAAGCCAGGCCAGGTATGATTGCTACTTTTTTTTTTTTATATATGCAAAAAGTTCTGCTAAATATATTTTAATTGCCCAATTTCAACCAAAGCACATAACACTGAAAGACACATTCACAGGGGGCATGGAACAGTTGCTCTCAAACGTTTACCCACTTTTGTTAAAATACCAGGTATTTGTGACATAATTTTTTTTATATTTAACATAATAGATATCTTATAAAATAAAAAAAACAGGCAAATGTATACATAGAAAGAAAAATACAATATCTTCTTTTGCATGTGTTTGTTACTCCTAAAATAAGTTTTAACTAAAAGAAAGTATTTAATCTATCTTAAGAATTTTACCTTTTGACCAAACACACTTTTTTTCAATGACTTAAGATGGATTTTATTAGACTATAACATATTATCCAGGAAGGGTCTTTATAGGACTGAATTTGTTTGTCATCAACCTTACTTGTTTGTCCAGACATATGAAAAATACTAGAAATGTTTCAGATGTCTTTCTGGCATGTAAAGTCCCTGGAGTTTTACATCTTTCATTCTGTTCTCTGCCTTCCCTATTGAATGAAAGTGACACATTGTTAAAATATTTGAGTCTTAAAATCAAAAGCTGTAGATTTCAAGGGATTTGTCACATAAGCACAAGTAATATCCTGATCTTTTTAAGCCTAAGTTTAACATAACTGAAGGCTTATGAGGATTTCTGTATGTTTAATTGGCACAAGAGCATGAGTCAGTGGTGCATTTCTTTTCTTTGTTAGAAGTTCTATTAAAAAATAAGTAATTCACTTGTGTTTGTCTATACATTTGTAGACATGTTTGGATTTGTAAACATTTTCAAAAACATTTGAAGTAAAAAATCTTACACAGAACAAAAAAAAAAAAAATGAATCAACGTAGCTGAACATAGACAACATCAGTAGCCTAAAGGCTACTTGTTAACAAGCTTAAGGTGCTGTATTGATATGAGCTAGTCATCATTTAGCTAACATTATCTGCATCCAACAGTATTACTCAACTCAGTCGGCTAGTTTGGGGGACAAACTGTGCAAAGTTCTTTGCGTTTGCTGCCATGATTCTAGCAGCTCCTGCGTAGCTCTGCACAGCAGCAGGTCTCCTTCGCTGCCACGCAAGTGTAAACCCAGCACGAGCGTCTTAGCGCTCATGTTGCATTTGAAGGCTGCTCGGAAAAACAGGTTATGACATGTTAATAACGGATTAAACAGTTTCAACTGCTGATAAAAGCGACAGAGGACACAGATATGGGAAGTGCGGAAGCCCCTACTGCATCAAATGGACATAGGAATAACAGAGCGTTGGCCACTTTCAGGTAAAAACAACAAACAGCTTCCAGTCCAGGGGGGGCACAGCTGACTCTGTGGGCATTTTTCCTTTTGGAACTCGGAACATCTGCTCCCAAATGCAGTTTGCATAACGATCGCTCTTTGTAAATAATCACCGTAAAGTGTGTGATCGAAAAAACAACTTGTGCGAAAAAACAACAAAACAGAACGTGCTTTTTTCTGTGACCGGTCTGCGGTGATAAAAAGGTTGGGGACCACTGATCTACATGACCTTGCAAGGATTTGCAGGTATTTGGTTTTTAGATAATATTCTTGGGAATAGTATTTAAATGAATATGAGATTATTCCACTATAAAGGATTACTTTGTGATGTGTAAACTTCTGTTTGATAAAAGTGTGTTCTTTAGGCTATAAAGTTAAAACTCAATTCATTTGTTTATTTCCCACAACATAAACAAATAGAAAACCACCAGAACATCTTAAAAGTCCAAAATTATTAATAAGTTTAGGGCAAAGGGCCATTTTACCATGTAAAAACCAAACGGTGATGATTGATTGGACAGGCCTGTCTGGATAACCAAGACAAAAGGCGCTGCTGCCTTCCAATCATATAGAGGTCCAGGTCTTTCAGTTGATAACGATTAAAAAAATGGAGAAAGTAATTAGGGAGTTTTTATTCACCTTACACCGCCAACAGGCCTTGGGCAGAGTTAGACCCAATTACCATGGGCAGAGCAAAGGAATAATTAAAACAGCGAGACTTTAAAGCAGGGCCCCCATGTTGGAAGCTGCATTTACATGTGTAATGAGGCTCAGGCCTCTCCTCTCATTGATCCATAGGCTCTTAACCACTTATAGCCCCCTTGTGCCTCTGCTATACTGCCAGTCTGAGCCTCAGCTGAGCACTGTCTGGTCTGATCTCTCCCAATCCCAGCTCCTTTCCCCATCTGCAAAAGCCCACATTAACCTTCAGCTCCTAATCACAACGAGATGATTAGTCTTCCTGCTAAAAAGAAAATTACATTTTCTTTCGCTCTCACTAGAGAGATAAAGGCAGGAACATATTTCATGTTGTTATTATGAACAAACAATACAAACATTAAACTATGGCATTAAAAAATTAATATGTACGCTTTTGTTCATCCTTTGATGCTGTTTTACCATGTACTATATGAATATGTAGGCAGACAAATGTATGTATTTTTATTTACTTTTTTTTTTTTATTTATATGTTGCATGTATTTCCATGTATTGAAATGCCCAGTCAGTGACTGGAGTTGCAAGTTAGCTGTAGCTATGTACTCTTAGTGCACAAGTGACAGACCTGTTGTGTTCTACATTTGTATGCTTTGTCCCTGTTAAATAAATGAATAAATTAATTTAAAATAAATGGTGAAAATGCTTAACTAATAAATTACATTTTGTTCATTTTATTTTATTAACATCATAATTTCATTTGTAC
This sequence comes from Girardinus metallicus, assembly GCA_903067095.1. NCBI lineage: Eukaryota > Metazoa > Chordata > Actinopteri > Cyprinodontiformes > Poeciliidae > Girardinus > Girardinus metallicus. The sequence goes on from CAEGAE010097539.1 coordinate 14,236, forward strand.
ATTTTGAGTAGCTGAGTTGTGGATGATCACACAGTGATTACCACTTACCATTTGGTGGTGGATCTTTCAACTGTGAAACCTGTAGGACAACTCTTAGCTATTTCAAGCAAAAAGGGTTGCAACAATTCCCCTCAAAAGAAGAAAATGCTTTTTGGTTCATTGTTATGGCAAATGGCCTTCATTCTGTTTCAAAGAACTACATTATAATATAATTTGCAGTACTTCTAGTTAAACCACCAGATTGTCATATGTGCAAACAGAGCCATTTTACAGAACATAAATACAGTACCCACTTGCAAGAATTTTTATTAGACTTTTACTTGTAATTTAGATATCAAAACTCAAAGGTTGCATTGAACTAAAGGGTTGTTGTCTGAAATGCTGTTGTTCTTTGATGTCTACAGTTAGCAAAGATGCAATTGTTTGTTCAGTAACAAAAAAAAGCTGCCAAAAAATAGCCTTGGGGTACATACATCAACAGACAAATTTTGTTATTGTAAAATGAGATTCATTTTGTTCTAGTTCCCTTGTATGTTGTTGATCAATTTGGAAGCTTGGAAAAACCAGCCGCTTTCAGAAATGGCTATAATTAAGTCAAATTTACTTTTACCTGGAATTAGCAGATGCTGGTGTGCGTCCCTCCTTTGCCTAATGCATTTCTTTCTGAACTCACAGAATGTGCATGCTAGTCAGTTGCTGCATCTGAGTTAAGAATAGTTTATGGTTGCTTTATTCACCGTTAGTTTAAGATTAATTCAGCGCACAGACCACCTGGAATTATCTAAATGGACTGATATTAATTGACTAGCTTGATGCAAAACTTTCAGTAAGAGGGGTGGACACTGGTTGTTTTTTTTCTAGTTTGAGCCATAATTCATTGTACATGATTGACTGCCTGACTATGTTCTTACTAATTATAGGTAAGCAGTAATTATTTTTCATAGACAGTCCAACTTGGCTGTCGGTATAACAACGGGGCAGATATCATCTATTTTATGTTTTATCCCTTGGTGGTATCTCAATACCTGTCTCTGAGAGACATACAGTATAATAAAGGCTTGCAAGAACACCCACTGCACTCACACATCCTTTGCTGTCACACTCTTGATATATCAGATCAAACCCTGGTTTACTAAGCTAAAAAGGGTTGTTCCACTGCGGCCTGTTTTGTGCTGTGTTATCTCCCAGTTTTGTTCACAAAGTGTTGGATTTCTGGCTCAGCTCTTGCTTTTAGTGGAACCACAGAGAAAATCAGATTTACCTAAACCTTTTAACTGCGGTTGTGTTTGATCCTATTTGAGGGCTGGCAACACAATCATTTTTGTGTTTAGAAGGAAAATACACAAGGGGGGAGAGAGAGGTTAGGTAGGAACAAAATAATAACTAAATGACATGGGTTAAACATGTGCCAGGTTGAACTCTGCTCAACCTGGCACCATTGAACATACAGAGTGTTTTTTAGGCCTTGATTAATATATTTACATGACAAAGACAGATAGAACAGTAAAATTATTTTTTCCTTACTTGTGATAGGAAATGAAGCAGACATCCCCAACAGACAGTGACACAATATGCAAGGGATTTTATTTTTGAATAAAAATAAAAAAAACATTCCCTGCTCTTCATTTATTTTATTGTCAGCAACAATAGGAGTGTGGATTTAAATTTGCTGGCTTGCTATGGCACCATCTAAACCTTTGGAACTTTTTTCTTCTTAGTCTTCTAATTACTTTGTTTTCTTTTTACATCTCTAGCCAGGGTCAGGCTCACATAAATTTTAGCAGTAGCTAAAAGAATGTCACTCATTCACTGGTACAATCATTTGTTATGTAGTCCAACTTTACTTGACTTAAACTCTCTCCTGAATTCTGTAGTTTTGTCTTTATTAAATGTGAACTGCAATTTCCACGGTCAACCCATTCCTGATCCTGTGGTATTTTCCTGACAAAATACAAAGGGACAGATATCATATAGTGCAATGTGAACAAAAAAGGGCTGTTTGGACAAAGCATGGCCTTGGGTAATAGTGGCCTGTCAACTTCACTGTGTTGTCTCAGCTGATGGATTGGGTCACTGTGACAGATCACCTCAGTTTAGCCACAGCACCGCTAACCTCCAACCTCCGGGAGACATAGTTAAATGTTAAGGTTGAAACATACACACAGACACACTGATGGTGCTCATGTATGTAACACTCGCTCACCTCATATACATGGAGAAGATATAGATAAACAAACAATACACATTGGGTATATATAGTAAAGTTACAACAAATCAGACAACAAATACACTGTCTAACTCCCAGACTTGCTAGACATTCTTCCATGTTTAGGAGACTGTATGAGTCATTTGTCCTACTCACCAAATGCCTCATCCTTTTGTTGTCGCTGAAATATTTAAGACGGTCAGCTACAGTAGCTTTGATGAAACCTATACCAGTATTCATCTGTATCAATAGTGTATGTATGTATGTATATATATATATATATAAAAAAAAAAAATTCCCTTCTCACCCTCTGCGGGTGGTCTCTTTCATCCTCTGAGCTCGGGTCCTCTACCAGAGGCCTGGGAGC
>CAEGAE010097544.1:0-34062 GCA_903067095.1 Girardinus metallicus
CTTTTCTTACTTATGAGCCATGTTTTGTATACTGAATGGACTAAGTCAATGACAATCAACATGCTAGTGACAGCATTCATGCTAACATTAGCATTTTGGCTAATTTTAGCTTATGCATTCATTTTAACATACTGAATGGTTCGAGTCCATGTCACTCAACATTCTTGTGGCTCTCTTTACTTTAGCTTAGCATTGATGCTACTTTTTAGCATCAGAACGCTGGGTCCAAACCGACGGGCACACTTTGGCAGGCCCCGGTCAAATTTCTTCAGGAATTTCTAGTTTCTCTTTAAAAACTTCGTCAAAACAGATCGGATAAACTAAAAGATGGAAGACACTGACATTTCTTAGACCTAATGTTTGTTGATTCTAACAAACAATTAGGCGATGTCTCAAAAATGTCACATCAAGACCTTTTCCAGCAAATTCCTCATGAAAGTTTCTAAACAGTTTCCTATAAAAACATAAACGTTAAAGAGGACCAGACTTATTCTGCCAGAGAACATATCTGTAAAAAAGCTTGTGACTTGAGGTGCACTTAGACTATTTTGTCTAACACAGTAAAAGGCATTTTTAAGTACATCTTAGACAACAAAAACAACAAAGCCACATTTTGTGATCACCGAATGCCAGTGGCTTTTCCACAAGCCCCCCTCCACCACAAAGCCGCCTCGTTCTGTCGCAGTCTCAAATTCCTGTTTTCAGGACAATGCATGTAATCCTTGACTTTCTTTCTTTTGCATGCTTTGCTTTTAAAAGCAGCCTCTGGCATTCCAGATATCTCACCTGCTTTCCGCTGTGGCTATGATGAGGCGGCGCGCTCCTGCTGAGACTCTGGATGGCGTTCTTCCTGACTTTGGCTGCTGCTCAAGACTTCACCGCATGCCATTGTTCCTGACAGCGGGGAAGAGGCAGAGGCATGTTCACACAAACAAGGACAAAATCCCACTGCGGCACAAATACTCGGAAAAATACATTTTATTACTAGAAGCAGAAAAAAAGAGACATTTCCAAGAACAGTTACTAATTACATCAAATCAGAATCTTTATTCAAAGTGTTTTCACACCTAGTAGTCCGGCAGACTCAGTGTCACTCGGAAGCAAAGTTGCAACTTTGCAACCATTTTCAACTGGTACGGTTCGCTTTCACACTCAAATGAGGCAAACTAATTGAAAAACCTGTTCACCTCTTTGTGTACCAAGAACCACTGAATTAAACAACGCAGAAGAAGACGACATGACCGCAACTTCCTTCTTCAGAAAATGTAAACCAAAGCGAAGCAGCGTCAGATTTTAGCGCTTGTAGGATTTCTGTTTTGTCGTTGGTAAAAGACAGTGAGCCATTTCTCTCGTTGGCGTTAAACTCTCGTGTTTGATTTGGCTCTATTTGTGCATTTTCTGCTTTTGGAGCAGTCTCTGATCTGCTTGGCATTCACATAGGCATTCGAACCGTGCCAAAGTTCACTTCAACCGAACCGAGACCTAGCAATATAGGCAGTTCAGTTTGCTTTTTTGTTCCACATCAGCGTCCGAACGTGTGTCACACACCTCCCCAACAAACCAGACTTTCTAGGGAAATAAACAAAAGTCTGATTAAAGCGGACTAAACAGGGTTGGTGTGAATGCACCCCAGGTCTACTCACACAACCTTGTCAAGATATCAGTGACTTTGTTGTTTTAATCCCCATTTCTTTACCATGTTGTATTACACTACTTTGGCTGTGGGCCACATACAAACAGCCAAGTCAAAAAGCTTTTATGTAAATTGGTACTCGGCTAACTTGAAACAGCTGAACCGCAAATCACTGAAGGACAAGACTACGACTCTCCTACTGTTCTACTTGCACCTCCTTTGTCTAGTTCAGGGGCATCTCAAGCGGCCCTAGGAGCTCATGGTCCGCCAGCCAGCTAGCTTTTTAAAATCATTCCATTTTGTATTGTTTGGAAATACAATATACATGGACAAACCACCTGTTTGTCCACAGTCACTCATCAGCCTGCCTCAGCATCAGAGTTTCCAAAAAACAGTCCATTTTGTGTCCTGCCTTGGAGTCGCAGGCTGACAGATTTGTTAGTTTAAGGTGCACTATGTAAGCAAATGTAAAGAGATAACTTTTCTGGTTTCCATTTATTCATGTCATCAATATAAAATTTCTAGGGTGTACTGTAACAGGTTTGTTGCCTTCCAGTTTGGAGATCCGCTGGTTCAGATCTCACCTGGGACTTTTCAGTGCAGAGTTGGCCTGCTCTCTCAGAGTATGCATGTGTTTCCTATAAGTCGTCTGGTTTCCCCTCAGGTTTCACTTGCTGGGTTCAATTCGCCCTTAATTTTTGTGCGTCTCTGTTGTCCTCTTAATGGACTCTATCCTCATTGTTGATGGGTGAGATAGGCTCCTTGTCAACACTTGGTCATTTATTTATTGAGTCTTTCTTACTTTCCTTACAAGATGCATGCTGTCAAATCTCTGTGACCTGCTGTAGTTCTGAGTAAGGGTGGGATGACTAAATGTTGCCTGGTTCACGAAACAAAACATTTTCTTAAATAAAAGTTTCCCAGAGAGCTTGTGTTTTAAAGAAACTGTAATCTGAATGTTTTAGTCTTGATATGAGTGGTCAGTGTACTGTGTTTTTGTTTGTTTAATCCTAAGATGTCGTAAGGCTTAAAAAAAAAAAAGCTTTGAAAATGCTTAGTTTGGATGTTTTCACAAATTGAAAACACGTTTCACACAACCTGAACTAAGTTTAAAATAATTTCTGTTCTTTGCTGGTTTGCTCTCACTCAAAATTTGAGATTTTAGCCAAAATGTGCACAAATGGGTACAATAAAAATAAGAAGAAAACTTTACATGAGTACTTTAGTTTTGGAGCAAAAGCTGTACGGCTGAGGCAAACTTTAGGGTTGTTAGCGGCTAATGTTTTAGCTAGCTATGCCATTCCCAAAGAGTCTCAAATGATTTGTATGTTGTCTGTCACTTCACACAGAGCAGGTCTTGGTTCTCAATTCAGATTTTTTGCTTAAATGCAATTTTGTTTTTCTGTGTGGTCATTCACGCTACTAAGTAATGCGACCTCTATCAGACTTTTGTGTAAACAGCACAAGACCCCGAAGTTACCTGTACGTCCAGAAGAAGAACATAGACGTCACACAGCTGTAAGTAATAATCGATGCGTATACGAATCGATTTTAATGTTGTTGACAACGGGAGATGACAGATCATAACAAGACGAAGGAAACTAAGAAAAAGAAAGCAAAACTAATAGCAACGACCTTTGGTGGAGCGTTTACATCAGTAGAGAAGTTTGCTTGGATGCGAAGTCGGACCAGGAGTGGTGGGACTGTGGTGTAATTATAACATTCCTTCAAAATGTTATAATTACAATTTTCAGCCGTTGTTTATGTCCAGATTTACCACATCTGGCTTCTTCTGGTGCAGAATTGTGACTCACGTAAATGACGTAAAGGTCAGATAAAATGCGACACGACTGTTCAGATTGCAGACACTTTGAAATCATTCAGATACAAATAAAATCTAGAGCCACAAGCAGAAATGGCACAAATCAGATTTTTTGATGGGAGTAACAGAAAAACAAAAAAGATTGGAATTGGGCCATTTAGACTGGCATGAAAAAAGTCACATGTGGACAAAAAAAATGTTGTCCATATTTTTGTCGACTGCATTTTCTTGTTGTGTTAATGAAAATGTTTAATTTCCCTGCTGCATACCCAAAAGTACTGCCAGACTTAAAAAAGTGGAAGAAACTTCCTTAGTCCTAAAGCAAACAAAAATGGTTTTCAGGTTCAACAAGTATGTTAAATTATAAACGTTATCTGTGCGTTATTGTTAGCCAGAGTAGTCTTTTTTTTTTAAAAAGAATGGTATGAAATACCAAATTGTTTTTTTTTTTTTTTTTTAATGTAGAAATTGAAGATTTGAATCGTTGATGAGATATGACCAACCTTAAAAGGAAGAGATAATATTAACTGAATCAAAAATTCAAACCTTAATTATTCGGCTTCAGAGGTGTCGTTAAAAAATAATCACCAACAATAACAATTCCTCCTACGCTGCGGTCATCAGCCTCACTTAGTTGTTTCCTTACTGCGTGACAGTTTACATGATCACCCTCACAAAAAACAGACACGGCTAATTATGGAGGTGAAAGAATCTGAGACTTGTGCAGGTTTTTTGGCCGAAAAATAAAAAAAAAGTAACACCTCCTTGCAGAACCACAGGGACAAAATTTTATTCACAAAATGTGCGAGCAACAGGACACAAACTTTAGTATGCACCCTGAAACACGCACATATTTACTTATAGTGTGGGCCGACACATGGTGAGGACCACCCAAGAGGCGGCAGCCGCCTTGGAAATAATAAAAATTCTGCAGCAGCCTGCAACGCTGCGTCTCCTCAGGGGTCTGTGGAGGGATGGCTCTAGGGTGCCAAAGTCAAATGTGTCTTTGGATTATTTTTTTCTTCATTTTTTTGATAGCATCTCTTATTTACAAAGAAGACTTCTTCGGTATTGTGTTAATTTTTTAAAGTGTCAAGATTCCGTTAAATTAAGTTGCTAAATCTGTCGTAATAAAGCTGCGTGTGGCCTCTACTGCCCCCTACGTCCTGTGCTGCGTAACTGTATGCCTTGAAATATCCAATATCCTTTATGATATTGACATTATTTTTGAATATCCCAACACGATAAGCAAATTAAGGTTTCTGCTACGGGTTATTAGTAACTGTCCCATTATTGCGCCATATGTCTTCTATAGCAGTAGTAGTATTTGGTCAACCCTAACACAAAAGAAAACTAGAATTCACCCCAATCTTAATTAACTTTTTATCCTACAAATTTCAAGATTTCTTCTCACGACATTACTTTTTTCCCATGGAAGAATCACAGTCATTTCAAAGTGATTTAGTCAACAGATTTGTGTCCGAACTACCCCACAACCAGCGTAACACAAACACACACACGCATACACACACACAGGGCCCACGCCCATATTGAATAACATCAAAACCCGATGCAACAAAGCAGACTGCTTCACACGCACATCCTCCTCTAGGCCCGCCTAGGCCTGGCTTTACACACAGCTCAATTTGGCTGTGGTTAGCATCAACCGTTAGCCACAGCCCCCCTCCAGCCCCAAGAGAGTTAATTGGTTGGGTCTCACACAGTCATCTCCTTGTCTGTCACGGACTCACACACACGCACACAACTGCTCACAGGGCGTGTTACCTTGAGTGTAGCAGCGCAGCAAGCTAACCACACAAGGGTGTAAGGGGGTTTTGGCTCCGGGACAACTGGTGCTGCCAGGCTAGCCCCCTTCTTCTAGAAGTGTCCGTCACACGTAAACACGCAATCACACTGGAGCCGTGGCTATTTTGAGAACGGCAGTAAAATATGCGCCCGAGTTGACCACAGAGCAAGCTGAATGCACAGAGTCAAAGTATGCAGCTAACGCGCACAATTTAAATACACAAACCCAAATGTGGACCTGAGGTAAATACGGAGTCACACGGCTCACACAACCTATATTTACACTTGATAAACACGTGGTGGCTGAAAATAACCATCTCAACAGCCCCCCTTTAAAAAAAAAAGAAATCTAAGCTCAAAGGTGCTTTTAGGGCCTTAGAATATCCAAGCAGTGGTCATAGGAAACTGTGGGAGGTGACACTAGCTTACTGTATTAGTAAGGCTGAGCAACCTGGCGTGAGCAAAAGAGCCACCAACAGGGCCGACAAATAGAGCAAGAGAATCTAAAACGCTGCCAATCTTCTCATTTCAATCAACAGCAAATGTCGTTTTTGCCACAACAGCTTTTAAAGGTTAACCTTTAAATTACAACACATTTACCTAATAATCTTTAGCGAAAAGGAGGATTTAGAAAAAACAAACGTGAAAAAGGTCTCGTACTTTACCTTATGCTGCATTAATTCTGGTCAAATTCAACCAAAATGCAGCAAAGGGAAGGGATGATCAATCAGAATCTGACTTGTATGATAAATCATTACTGTAGTGATGTAATACTTTGACATTTTAACTCTGTTAACTCGTTTGCAGTCCATTTAGAGTTACTGCAAAATGGACATGCTGGTTATAAATGAGGGGGGAAAAAAACAAGATTTCAAAAAAAAAAAAAAACATACAAAGATGGAAAGATGACTTTAAAAATTAAGCATATATTTTCCTTCTCTTTCTTTGTCTGGGTGTAATAAAGAATCATGTTTAACTTTTATAAAATCCTGATCGTGCCAAAGAACAGTCGCACTGCTTATTAAACTGTAACATAAATCAATCAATAGTATGTTTTTTATCCATTACACCTTAATAAACCAGAACATTTACAGGAACACAATTTGTGTTTGTAGTAGAAATCTCCTACCACAGCCCATGTTACACCGACAGATTAATTATTACATTTTCTGCTCAGACTGGAATCTGCTTCAAAACCTTTAAGTAGAAATATCAAGGAGTGTAAAGTAGCTTATTAGCGTTTCTAGAATTTTAACTAAGCTTTACAGATAATTAATATCTACGCCACAAAAAGATAATTAGACCAACACTGCAAAAACACAAAATCTTCCATATCTGGTGTATTTTCTAGTGCAAACCACATGGTACACTTGAAATAACACAAAACTAACTTGCAAGTAACTTTTTAGCAAGATACACAGGCTTGTTTTAAGTAAATAATGCCTTAATATTAATGAAAAAGTACTTGTTACATTGGCAGATTATTTCACTTATATCCCATGTCATAAGTTAATTATCTGCCAATGGATCTAGTATCTTTTCACCAATATTAAGGAAATATTTACTTAGAACAAGCCTGCGTATCTAGATAAAAAGTTATTTTTAAGTCAGTTTGTCTTATTTTAAGTAAACCAAGACATTTGCACTTGAAACTAGACCAAAATTACTTGGTGATAGTTTGTGTTTTTGCAGTGAATTTTTCTTTTTTGATTATTTTTTCAGAAATCCCCCCCCCCCACTTATGCTGTTGAACTTCTTTATTAACACAGCTCAAAACACAGAGAAGCCTTTTCTTCCCTACGTTATAAATCCACAATAAAGCACATGTCACTTAAATACCAGCAAGCATCATAAATAATGTCGGGACCCCCAGACGCTGCTGAAAACAAATGACTGACTGTGGTGTGGACCAGCTGTGGACCTCAGGTCTAACCCTTAGCTCCACAGAGGGCTCTAAGTTGGCTAAATGACTGGGCTATCAAATAATTACAATCACAGTCCTCTCCCCCTTTTTCAGCCAGATAAAAAAAAAAGCAGTCAGGGTCTGAGACCTGCTTTGTGAAATGTGGCCACCTCAACAAGGAGCTTGATTATGTGCCGATGGACCAGCAGCTCCGGCTCGGCCTCCTTCCACAGTAATCACCTCAAGTGGTGGAGGAAGTAGTAAATAGCAGCTTTTAGACAACCACGGGTAGGTGGATGTACCCACGGGGCCGCCGCTGTTCTATGGCTGGATTCATTCACATATACGTGTACGTGCAGCCCGGCTCCACAACCGACAGCAAAAGCAGCCGAATAATTAGGTTCGGGTTAATGAGTGACGTTCTATAAACCACTGGCTACTGCTGAATTCGTGGTGTCGTTCACCAAACCACTGCTTCCTGCCGTTTAATGCCCCCCACCTATTGAAAAAATCAGCTCAGTTACAAATATACAACAAAGCTGAGGTAAATCTGGACCAGGTGTTGATAGAGTAGAGCAAATAACTCTTCTCTAATAATGCTGTTGATTTAACGTAGCAGTAGAGCAAGCAAAGCTACTTACTTTAAGGTTTAATTGTGCTTTTTTTTTTTTAAGTCCGTCTCTGTCAAGCTAATACGTTCCTTGTACCTTGTAAATATTTCATACCACAGTGAGTTTGTTGAAAATGTATATAAATCTTCTGGATTTTGGAAGATAAGCAAATCGGACACACGCAGCCTGTTTAGCTAGCTTTAGGGATATAGGTCTGATGTTACATTTTATGTTCTGTTCAGCTGAACACTGTCCACGTTTCTATGTAAAGTAACATTTTTTCGGCGTTTTCCTTCTGTATAAATCTGTTTGTGCAGCAGGAGTTTGGAAATAATCCCAAATGAAGAGGATTGAACCACTGTACATCTGCTTCGCTCGTTAGCTTCAGCTACCCAAAGTATGTAAGCTAGCTACTTTTCCAACAACCTCATGATGAAGGACTTTGATGTTCTTCTGCTACAGGTAAATGAACTATTACCAATTATAGCCTCACAAAACCTCAACACATCTAAACCTCCTCTTAAACCAGGCTTACATAAAAAAAAATCCAGTGGGATTTGCTAATTGATATGTTCAGTGACTAAGCTAACTTATATTAGCGACAAAATTACTAACTACAGTGATTTTCTCTATGTTGTGCATTCAAACTATGAAGCAACACATTAAAAGTTGTAATGTGTTTGACTGATTTGATGGGACAAGACTGCAAATAAATTATTATTTTTTTACTCCAGCTATATGGAAGGCAGCCATGTTTAATTTTGAGGACTCACTCTAAGGTGCCTCCCTGTTCATTTCCTACTTTAAATGTGAAACAAATACATTTTGGGGCAAACATTAAACTCGCACTCACAACCCTCGACCAACCAAGACATTTTTCATCTTCTTCTATGTCAAAATGTTTTCCATCTATGACATAACCCCCCAGAAAACTGAAAACTGCTGTCATAAAACATCTTTAAGCTGGCATAGGTGATAAATGAAGCATTAACCGAGGTAGTACATGTCCACAAAAGTTTGAGAAACACAGAGCCAAGCAATAAAACACACAGCAAGTTCAGACTTGCCAAGCTTGTTGCTAAATGTTCGTAGCTGTGATGCATCCTTGACTGATCAGTGGCACATCATAGCCTAATAAGGTGCACAAATACAGTTTCAGGGAGGTCCATTCTTTCTACAAATTGCAATTCAAGGAACTGCTGGTCTTTTTTTTTTGTTTCTTTTTTTTTTTTTTTTTTTTGGAGTCAACATTTGAGGAATCCTTCCAGCAAAGTGTGAGCTCTGTGTGACTGTAGCTTGTTAGGACATGTTACACTGAAGCCAAGGTGAGTGAATGCAGCTTTCTGAACAACACACACACACTCCTTGCAGATGTACAAGGGTGTTTGTAGTTCACTGGTTACGGGATTCGAGCCACTAATACTTCATGCCTGAGCAGCAGAGAAAGATCGTACAGATCCAACAAGGCGGTTCTAAATAGCTTTAACTTCCACTGTATCTTTTTTTTTCTCCACTCCTTGTCTCAAACCAAAATAATTGTAAGTGACCCTTAACTCGTACATATTCTTTGACATGTGTCACGTAAACATATTTTCTTATAGTACACTACAAAGCACAAAGCAGAAAACTGCAGGGTACATCGAGTAGAAGTGAGAATCGGTCTAAACCTGTTACTCCAACACCGGATGGGAGTAGATTGAGCAATCAGAAATGTTTCCTCAGCCAATGGTTGTACAAAAAGTTGTGGAGAGACCATACAGCTTCAACAAATGCATGTTCGGTATATATAATAAAATATATATACTTTTAAATCTAGTCACTTCAGAACTTTGGGAGAGCACAGTTCTTCCATCTGTTTCCTCCGCAGCTGTACAACATATCTGACTCAGAACAAAGCCCCTAAAGTAAACTTCTGGGTGAAGTCAGAGGACAATCCCCTCAGTGTTTTCCTCTGCTGCAGCTTTGGGAGTGAGTCACGCAGCATCCAGACGTCTAGCTATGCCTCTGTTGGTCTGCACATGGCCTCGAGGCAAATGGTCCACACAGGACGCCCCCTGCCCTACCCAACGTGCGGAAAGGTGTGGGGGTTTCCAACCTGATCCAATCTCCTTTGTGCTGCCCGGACCGAGGCCAAAACCAAGTTAAAGACCAGGCTCCTGAGGAAGGGCTGGAACAGAAGATGAGTGTGCATGGGAGCTGGTCTGCAGGTGTACGGGTGGAGGATCATTGGCCGGCTGCGAGTCAGAGGCTGGAGTAGAAACTGTGGCAGAAGGCGTCTTAGACTCGGCTTTTCCGCTTTTATATGTTGTCGAATTGTAGATATGCGTTACCTTTAGATATATTATTCAAATTACAGTCGGTGGAGAAGTAAGGTCCACATTTGTTATTTAATCTTCTTAAACAGTGTACAGTGTCACTAAAAGGTTACAAATTTCTTCTGTTTTTCGGAGTTCCATCTGCGAGACTTAAGAGTTTCAGATCATAAACTAGACGTTTATATCAGATACAGATAACGTGAGAAAATACAAAAAAGAACTATTTTCAAATTATAATTTCAAATCTTGAAGGAAAAAAGTCTTTCCAAACCAACATGGTCCTATGTAAAAATAAAATGTTTACCTTGTTAAATTGTAAAAGATCTGTGATTAACCAAAACGTTTTGGTTCCATTTCACTGACCATAAACACAAGGGATGACAGCCAGACCTGAACCTCTCTGACTAGATGAAGAAGGCTAAAAAAAACATCTTTAAAAAAATGACGTTATGCTTTGATCTGAAGATTTCAAAAATAGATAAAAACCAATAATGTTATTGATACCTAATTATTGATACCTTAGAAAATGCCATTTCTAAGGCTTTGGGACTTCAACACACTGGAAAAGTGGAGGACCTTCCCAGCATGGACTTACAAATCACTCCACGAGCGCATCGCCACAACAACCAAGAACAGAAACTAGAGTATTTCAGAAAAAGAACATCATACCCACTGCAAAACACAGTGGGGGTGGTGTGATGGTCTGGAGCTGCTTTGCTTTCTTCAAGAATTAAATGAAATGCCATCAGGGATGCACGACATTTGGTTTTAGTCGATGTCCGATATGCCGATATATTTGGCCGATAACCGACACCAATACTGATATTTCTTTCCTACACCTACTTACTGAAACTATACGGCTTTCTCTACTGGAGTTCAAACACTGCATTATCTTTTGTCAATTTAGCCTGCTACCAAATGCAAATGCTAAAAATGAGGCCAAAGATGATGCAACACTTTCAACTTGCTTTATGTTTCATGTCAAATTTATTCGTGACATTTGTTCTCTCTAAGACAATGACACTCAAACAGCGCGAATTTGACGTCGTGCTGCAGGCATCATTGTCACTGGTTTGTCTTATAAAATCAATGACTTTTACATTGATTTTATGTAAAATCAATGTAAATCAGTGACCGAGTTATTGATTTATAACTCGGTCATTGCCTCTCTTATTAAATTTTACAGCTAATATGGGCCCATACCAATATCATGCCGATAATATTGTGCATCCCTAATTGCCACAAGTAAAAGCAGAAAATCCTGAAGGAGAATGAATATGCATCCGAAGGTCAACACGTAAAATTCCTCCGCAATGACGTAAAAGATTAAGATATAGCAATCACTGGGTGATTTTGCTGCAAAAGGTTTCACAAGCAGTTATTAGGTTTAGAAAGCAAATACTTTTTAAATTTAAAGAGTGCATTTTGAATTTCCTGGAACTCTTAGTAAACTTTCACAAAATACTTGTATTACAATATTTGGGTGTCATTTCATTGGAATTTTACGGACAACAGTGAAAGAGAAACCAGCAGCATCTACTGTACGTGCAAAGTTTGAGGCGTCCGGGTCTGCCCACCACTTGAACCAACAATGTTTTTGTCACTCAGTTGATTTAACTAAGCAGCTTGGCTGTGTGTGAGCGCACACCGATGTGTTGCAGAGTCACCTCTGCTTTCTCTGTGAGAACTGCCAAAGGGAAATACAAAGACTCAAAGATGACTTCTTTTTTTTTTTTTTTTTTTTCAAACCAAAGTGTCAAAGAACTCTTATTTACTTAACAAAACCTAAACCAACATGCAGAAGCTCAACAGGAAGCAGTATAAAGCGTAGCAGCCGTGGTTTACGATGCAGGAATTATTACAACGCTAAGAAGAGGAAACCTCATCAAGTACGAGGAAACAATGGATGTTATCTACGAATCTGGAAACAGAGTTTAGACCATTTGGAAACAGCTTAAGCGGTTGTGTGGTGATTAAGGTTCATTATTGATAAAAATAATAATAAAATTTTAAGTGGAAAAGCATTTAATGTATTTGCTCCAAACATTTAAAAATCCGAACATGTGCAGATCTGTCATTATCTTTGGGTTTGTGTGGTTTTTTTATTTTTATTTTTATTGTGTCTCTCTTTGCTTTCCACAGTGAAGACACTTACGGAGCTCTAACAATGTCCAGTTGGACGCAAAACATAGTCTCTCACTCCGAAACCTGCTTGATGATGTTGCTGACAAAAGAGAGTCATTCCTTCCCACTGTCACCACATCCTTGGGCAGTATGACGGACTGAGCCAAATCTAATAATCTACAGCAGGACCCCTTGGATATTATTCTTACTAACTGGAAATAAACAGATTAAATAAACTGAATTAGACTGAACAACATTATTTGATCTGTGTGGAGAGACTGGATAGGAGCAAGTTGGCTTAATTGATTTATTTTATTTTATTTTTGGGTAAAAAATTAGTTGAGGACTGTTTTCTTTAAAGATTTGTTGGCACCGAATAGAAAAACTGAATTTAACTGAACTGAGAAAGATCATTTCTCCAACTCAGTAAAAGCTGAACAGTTAGAAATCCATGTTGTTTACTGGCCTCGTCAATAGTTCAAAACCAATTGGTATTGATGGTCAAGAAACAGAAAAGTTTTATCACGAGAATATTTTGCACTTTGCACGCGTCGCGTGAAATCAAAAACATTTGGTGTATTTGTCAGATAATGCCAGAAACATTTTGTAATCTATGCTCAAAGCTCAAACACCTCCTAAATCACAGACTTCAATGTACCCCTCAAAAAAAAAAAAAAGAAGTAAAAAACAAAGTCCCACTTCAACCTCTGCATAGACCGCCATAAAACCCACACTCCAAACACAAGCACCTTTTCTAGACACACAGCTGGGGTTTTGTAATCACTTTTTACGCTCGGGCACCGGGCCAACAATCTGTCTGGGCTGACTTCTGCGCCACTTCTGTTGCAACAAGACAAGCCAACATCTATGTTTCCCTGTCATTTCAGATGTGGGGGTGGAGACACAAACACTGTAAGAGGATTATGTGTAATAGAGAAAGCGAAAAAGAAATGCATCGAGAAAAGATACACTTTGTGAGATCATGAGTTACGGCATTGGAGAGAAAACGCTGCTAGAAGGTGATGAAGTGTGTGCAGGCTGTAAAACGCAAAAGGACGTGGTGTAGACTGAGCTTGTTGGGGGTGGGGGGGGGTTCTGATCCTTTGCAACAAAATCAGGGAGAGCCAGTTCAAATTAGGTGAAACTGGTAGTAACGAAACAATCTGTGAATCATACTGAGGACCTTTGGTTTCATGTGCAATAACTGCAGGAAAAAAGTTATCAACGCAAACGTTCAGACGAATCAGTGATGAGCTGACCTTGGAAATGTCCACAGCCTCATGTCTTGCATCCAAGATTTACTCAAAGAATAAGCACAGTGGTGTGTAAATAATTATTTTTATTTTGCAAGCACTTTGGACCGACATTACGGTGAGATGGCCTGGCATAATTCATTCATTCTAATGATGAGTATTGTTTGGAAGTGATTAAAAGCTGGCGCAATGTGGAATCTGTAGCTGTTTTCATCAACATTATTTTTTATGTGCATTTTGAATTATCGCGTAAGAAAAGGTTGATGGAAGCTGCAAAATTGGAAATAACTTCCCCAATTTTGTAAAAATAAAAAAAAATGTTCACGGTTGCTGGAGGTGGTTTCTGACTTCTCCTGAAAAAAGAGTTAATGCGCTAAAGAGGCAATGGAAACACATTTGTTGCATAGCAAACTTTTCTAGTCCAATCATCAGTTCCCATTTGGACCTGGTCTCTTTCAGCAGGAAAGCATGATCTACCACAAAGCAAACCTGCTACAGGAAAGGCTTGAGGAGCACAACGGGTTTGAGGTGTTGATTCGGCCTCCAAATTCCTCAGATATCAATCCAATCAATCATCTATGGGATGTTCTGAACATTCAAGACCATGAGTGCTGGTGTCAGATAGCAAAGCACACCTTCAGGTGTCTACCGGAGTCCATTTCTCACAGGCTCTAGGTGTTTTTGTAGTGAAACCTGACTTGTGTAAGGATGCAATATTAATTCGTCATCAAAGAAACAGAAAATATAATAAACAGGTAATAAACAGGTTTGAAGTGGGTTAGTTTACCATTTCATGTGTGAAATTTGGAAAACATTTAAAGAAAGATTGGTACCCTGGGGGCTAGAACTTGAAAAGACGACAATGGTAAGATCAAACAGACTACGCAATTGCTCAAGAGGCAAACTTGTCATGACGATGTTGAGTCCCAATAAATGAACGTGGGTTAATTGTGTTCCTTGAAGGCCTGGAACCACACCTTTGTGCGTGGTTCAGTGTAAACTCAACATACAATTGAGCCCATACACTCAGAACGCCTCCTTCCTCCTCCCTCCTTCTGATGTAAAGCTGATTAGACAGCAGCCGCACTTCCGTCCCCCCACTTTGACCTGCCAAAAGTTGCTAATTATAGATGGACCTTGACAGTATACCGCTTCATGGTCAACTTATGCCCTCCCACTCAATGTCTAGGGCCTTGTCATTATATAAGCAACACGGCTCCGGGTCAAGGGCTCCCCACTCTTTGTTTTCCAGCGCACCCTCTCCAACCTGCAGACGGGCGCTGAGGGAGAGGGTTGTGTGGGTGGTGCGGGCACAAATTTAAAGAGCCTGTATTGTGCTCCTTTATAAGTCTATAATTTTCCCTTGGGTGTCTACTGAAAACGATGCCTTTAAATGCTTTACTGCCACGTTGAAGCTATAAGCTTTATACGAAACAGGGATGTTCTTTTTAGCTCTGAGGGGGCAGCCATTTGGGAAAACATTTAATGTACTGCTGCAGTTTGAATTCGGGTGCGAAAAGGGTCCGAATGCCGTCAATTCTTACTCAGCTTCTATCAAGTAGTCAAAGGAGAAGATTGAAATAGGGTCAATTTCAGCACATAGAATGAAGACTGGAGACTGTTTGTATCTTTTGGACATGCAATCTCTGGCCACTGCTGGATCTGGAAATCTTAGAGCTAACATAAATTGTCCTTTAGAAATTTGTTCTATGTTCTCCAAACAGAGAAACAGATGCAGAGGTTTAATATAACAATCATTAATAAAAGTTGCCAATGACGATTTCAAACTCAACTCCAAATGATTTTTTCTTTGTTGTTTTGAATTTGTTAATCATTGTTTTAAAGTGGCTCGTCAATCACACTCAGTGTGACTTTATCTCCGGCCGTTTTGTAAGTAAATGCTATTCTCTGCTGACGAGCTGGACTGTTTGCAGAACCACTGAATTTGAGATAATGGACGAAGTGATTATTCACATTTACGTGGGAAAATGAGATCATTGTAGCTGTAAGTGTGAGCAGGCTTACCTCGCACTCGGCGTCCTGGCTCCAAGAACTTCCAGTTTCCAGAGTTTCCTTCTCCTTACAGATCTGTGGATGCAACAGACAAACAGTCAGTAAACAGACAATTTCATCTCTATTGTCTAAATTTCAAATATTCCAGTTAATCAAGGTCTCTGAAGAGGAAAACCACTTCTGCCAGGTAAATCATTACTCCCCGTTTGAACATTACTTCCCGGTTGTATTTATTTTCATCTTACTAAGCGTACTTACTTATGAAACATATGAATGTTAACCTTCATATCTTGTGAAAATTGTTCCCTGCAAATCTGCTCATTCTTACTGTGGACAGCTACTGTCCATTGCCGTCGTCTTTTCTCATCAAAAGGTTTACAAGGAAGTGACAAGTTTGGTTTGCATCCTTGTCGCAGTATCCTATGACCATTTCTACAGTGAATAAAAGCAACGTTAGTTGTCAAAAGCAACTGCCTGGCTATTGACAAGCTTTGTAAGACTTAATGCACACATACGTTGAATGGATATGGCGGAGTGGGACACTTTATAAAAATTGTGATGTTATGTACAAAGGGTAAAGCAGAGAAAGTGGTCATTGAGCGTACACTACAACCCCAAAGTGAGCATGAAAAGGCCAAATAGGCCAAACATTTAAAATGGGACGCAGCCATTTGCTTAAAAACCTGAGTTTTTCTCTTGTCTCAAGAGGGAGCCGACCGTGTTTCAATAACATGAAGGGCTAAATTCTCCATAATATGCTGATTTTTTTCATTTTTTTTTTTCTCACCTTATAAAACTTGTATAGCAAAACTGGAACCTATTACGTTACTGTTTAGAAAAATAAAAGATGAAAAGCATAAAATAGGAAAAACGCTTAATCCCCCCATGTACGGATATTCATAAAACAGTAATGGTTGTGGTTGAGCTAGAAAGAATGTTAAAACTTCGCTCTATGAACTGCATTAATTCACGAAAGTCCTCAAAAATCAACCGGCTGAATAAACGCTATTAAAGTGATCATTAATAATTAAGGAGCTTGTCTGGTGTTTATATTTTAAAATAGAACCGCACAAAGTGCATGTTGCATCCCACACCGGACTCTGTTTAAACCGTTTTACCGGGATACCGCCGCCATCTTTGTTTCTGCTTCGCTTAAAGATGACCAGCGGCGCCATCTGCTGGATGGCGGCCAAACTACAACACTTAAGGAAGGTCAAATGGACTTCATTATTTAATCGATTTAACATTTAATCTAATTAACAATTAATCGACAATTTATTACGAATACAAGTGAATTAATTTCTCGCATCCTTAATTAAAAGGCAACTTCAAATTCACATTGCTTTTCTTATGAACTAGCATTGCTTCTCTAGATTGTGGGGTGAATTTGGTCTTAAACATCTATTTCTTTCATATAACATCAAGCAGGGGAGAAAAAACTGAAAGGCTGACCAACCGTGATTGCATGTTTAGTCAAAAGCTGGATTATCTGTGACAGAAAAAGACAGAGAGCGGAACGGTAGTCAAGCAGAACACCTCTGTCTGGGTTTCCTACTGCCAGACTGGCACCCGTCAGCCGAGTCTGCAACCACATGATGACTTAAAATTAAAGTGACACTGATGACATGACTCTAAAGACTCCCCAGCAAACTGCAGACCGCTGGAGCCATGGCGGAGCCCTCCCTAAACAGAGCGGCCCCGGGGGCAAATGTGTTTCATGTTGCACCAGTTACCCCAAAACAGCAATTTTGTTCAACGTTGCTTTGACAGATAGACTTAAAAGACCCCGAAAAAAAATCAAAGCCTGTCTAGAGTTGCTTTTTATTATTATTATTTTTTTTTTTGGCTCACATGATGAGTAGAAATGTCTCAAACTGCTCCATGTCACAATAAAAAAAAAAAAGACAGAATTTGTATTGTGAGTTGTCATTTAAAAGGTAATATGAATGAAAAACGTTAAGAATAATGAGTCCCTACCTGCAGAAGTTGCAGAACCTGCTGAGTCAAAGCACTTGTTTTCAATCGAGGGCCCACTAAAGTTTTATTCTTAAACGAACAGCCTCTGCCCTCCTTCTCATTAAAATCATTTGCTAAATTTGGCCCGTAAAAGCAAATGCAGCAGTTCCTGGCATAAGGTTTCAATTAGAGTTATGACTAGCGGTGGCAGTTGCACGGGGGGATTTTCCAGTTGTCTGTGTAAATCTGTACTCAGCATGGAAGACTTGCGAAGCGCTTGCCAAGATTTTATGAGGTTTAATGAAGAAAAAAAAATAAAAAATCACCTATGCTCTTCAGTGACAGACAATAGAAACATGACTAACCTTGTGAGAAATCCAACTCATCACACGCCAACTTGATTGAACCTTATCACCTGCAAACAACCTGCTAGTTGAAGCTCAAGGCAGTTCTGTTTCTGACTTGCAAATAGAGGTTTTTATCTAATTAATAAATAAATCACTCATCAGTATGTGCATCTAGATTGATCCTTGATTCAACCTAGAGTCAAGATTATAAAGTGACTAATCAAAAAACTATGAGTTTTCACTATTTTTTTTCTCATAAAATGTTAGCATCACATGCAACATGGTGACACATTGCATGGTGCTTCTCTTACAAACTTGAACTGCCTGTCAGCTTACTTTGCTTTCACTAAAAGGGTCAAACCACAGTTTTTCATCAGACGCACACTTCATTTTATGTTTTGATCAAGGCAACGTCTTATCTTGCGAGTCAGACACAGCAGGTGGGCAGAAACAGAGAGTAAAGAAATGTCTTAAAGAACCTTTTTGAAAACCTCTTTCATAATTTCACTTGGATTCTCACAAGGTCACCGGTAGGACACACAGGGGTACGAAAAAAAAGACAACACACAAACAAAAGCGTTTGGAAACAGTTCCAACAAAAGTAAACAAGCACACAAAACGGTTTCATGTTCAGTGAGGGAAAACTTCCTTGACAATATGTTAACCTTCAGGCATTTTGACACCAGATCTGCCTAAATATTCAGACGTGCACACATTGTAGTGTATTTGAAGCAAGGCACAGTGGTTTGTGCAATGTTTGATTATGCACAATTACTTAACTGATTCATTTTTAGTGAGCCATAGCAAAACAGCGTAGCATTAGCCTAGCATTTTAGTAAGCTGATCTGCATGAAAACATATATAAATATTTATTTTTTGCTGTTTTTTTCTTGATAGCATATGAATGTGTGTGTGAGAGGATGAATAACTGAATGTATTAGATAATTTAATAAAGCACCCAGTTGTTTGTAATGCTTTGATCCTGAGGCATATTTTGGATTCTCATTATCTACAAAACATAATTGTCAAAACTACACGGGATAAAAGCAGGGAGTATTTCACTCCGTGAGTTTCACCTTTTGAACTACGTCACGTTTTCACAGATTTTTGGAGCTGTACTTTTAAGATCCGCAGGTAGCCGTAGCCATTTTTGATCTGATTCATCAAACGGTTAAAAACAGGCGCTCACTTGATATCGAGGACACCTGTATGACCTGAGGCTCTACAAGAACAAACAAGGCCCCAGTCTAATGTTGACTGTAGGGTGTTGAATGTGATCCAAGGCGCACAAAGACAAAAAAAAAAAGAAAAAAAAAAAGAAAACGAAGAACGGAGAGAGAGAGAGAGAGAGTCATAAGCAGTCCCAGATTAGGAGTGAGGAAAAAAAGAATTAGTCAGAGTACAGACTCTGACTAATGTCAGAGTCTGTTTTCCAGACTGCAGTTTGGAAGTTAGGAAGTTCTGACTAATGTCAAGAGTACAGACTGCAAAAATCCTCTTTAAATATAGGATTTAAATTAATGAATTCAATATAGACCCATTGTTACTTTGAAGTTTAATGAAATTAAGATGAGCGTTTTCCAGAATTGTTATTTAATTGATCTTTACAATAAAAAAATAATGTTCATACAGGCTACGTAAAAGTACTACAGATTTCTTGCGTTGTTGTGTTTCATTTTGTTGACACACTTGAATGTTTCGCAGCCTAAAACAGAGTTCCTAGACTCAGGAACTTGTTGGACTAATTGTGGTGGACTGGTCACTCCTGAGAAGTTTTACAAACCATTTCATGTTTTCTATTTGAGATCTTTGAGCGTACTTTGTGTTGTCAGACAGGGGAGATAACATTAGCTGAACCTCCATACCGCTTCTCTAGTCGTACCAAACCTCAAAGAGCTTAAAAGGCACTTTAAAGGCTCATCCTGGCTAAGTGTCTTGCCCAAGGCTGTATTGATTTGGGGAAGGGAGGGAGCTAAAAATAAGCCCACAATTTCCCAATTGCAACATGACTACTCTTCCCCACTGAACCACAGGAATCTATCAAAGTGTCGACAGAACCGTCATAAATCAGGGCCGGGTTTTGCAGGTAAAATGTAATTAAATTTTTTTTGGTTAATCACACTTTTTTCAGGATTTAATAAGCAAATTTAGTTTGGTTTGAATAGCTTTTTTCCCCTAGTAGATAAAGCTGTCTGTAAAAAAAAAAACTTGCTTTATTTGTATACTCATGTTATCTTTTACTAGCATAGGTGAACTGAAATGTATGACAAAAAAAGTCAGGGAAGGCATTTTTGTTAAAGCGCTGTGCACACGTTCAGATTCACATTGAGGCTTGCTGAGGCAAGACAGGAAGTAGTGTTTAAAATACAGATAACAGAAACCAATAATTTGTAATGTCATAAACATAATGTAGCATGCTTGGTTTGGGTGTTTTTGTTGTTGTTGTTGTTTGTTTCTTTTAGTAAAAATTCCCATTTGTGTCAGAAACCTTTTGAGACCCAACGTTAACAATAATCATCAGCTGAATGGCGTCTCTAACCACATTTGTTTTACTTTTTTTTATTATTATTAATGTGCTTCCTACATATAAAGCTCTGAACAATCAAGCTCCATTGTTCATATCAAAATGTTCCTATCAGAGCACTTCCCTCTCGAAAAGATTTGGAAAAGTCAATTGGGCCTAAAGGTAAGAGTGGGCAGACACCCTGTCTATTCTTAAGACTATTCCTAAAACTTTTCTTTTTGATGGACTGCATAGTTAAACTAATGACTAGAAACTGCTTAAAAAACAAATCAAACTACAAAAACTGATTTAAAAAGACCTAAAAGCACAAAAATTATTTGGTGATAAAAGATATAGAGACCGCTCAATAACTGCAAATACTTCATAAATTCACTATAAAGCTATTCAGTAAGTGAAAAGACTTACAAATACAGACTTTTGATAAGTGATACTACCTATAAAGACTGAAGAACGCATTCAGAAAATGTACAAATTATCCATCTGCATGTTTCTGACAGGGTTGACTTTCTCCTTTTAGTTGTGGTAAATATAAAGATCACTGATATTTGACAATATTGTCTTGTTTTTTAAGTTCTTATTTATTCCATTACACTTGACCGTGCTGCAGCAACTTCTAAACCGATTTGCCCTCAAAGTGCAGAGCGTTAGGTCAAGGTAGGAAGTTCCTCAGACATAAACCCAGGCGAGTTTCACAACCACAGTGGCCGCGAAACCAACCGCCGTCTTGATGAGTTTCAGTCGTCCTCGCCGGTTGCCGTGGCAACAATTAGTCAGGAGGGATGGTCAGCGAGTCCTCCGTCTGTGTCATCGCCCGACGGTTGAGGAAAGCCTTTCACGTTCGATAGGCTGAATTAAAAGACATAACTGAGAGACGGCGTGAGCTTACGAAAAACAAACAGTGAGTAATAAAACAACAATCCGAGCCATGTCACACCAGGGGAGGGGGGAGAAAAAAGAAAGAAAAAAAAATCCTCAGAAGCTTTCATTAGCTTTGTCAAAACAGAAACCAGGAATCAAGCGGCATTTTTATATGAACGTCTTCAGCAGCATTTTCTGCTGAGTCATTTCTTACGCCAGAGTGAGAAACCCAAACTGACTCCAGGTCAGCATGCATACTCTGTCAACCCAAAGGAAAAGTAACCAAACATTTCAGGGTTTCCCCCAGGAAACTTGCTACGTCCTTGAACTTGGGACGCGAGGGCAGTCATTCATCCAGCCGGCCGCCATGTTTTTGAGTTAAAAAATGTCTAAAGTTGAGAGAAAATTTGAAAACATCCCCTGATATACTGGAAAATTAATACCTAAACACCAACTATCAAGTCTTAAAAGAGGTAATCATAAAAAATAAAAAAATACTAAAATAAATAAACAATGCTAAGCCTGGTGGGGGCACAAGTAAAGCCTGGTGGCCCGCCAGGCCTATAACACATTATGTTATATAGGCCTGCTCAAGACTCAGCAGATCAGGTTGAACTATAGGGTTGTTGTTGCTCCAACAAATCAGAACACCTGAAATTTTACACCTCGCATTCATGAGCCTTTGAGCCTCACCTAGACAAATATTGAATGGCGCTCAATATTTGTACATGTTTGTCCCTAAAAATCAGAGATGTTGTTTCTAAATCGAAATGTTTCTGGAGTATATTCCTCCTGGGCTGGGAAACCTGTTCAGTGTTTCCAGAGGCCGAACAAGGCTGCTGTTACATAACTTCTGCCGCAGTGCAATCCGTCCTCGTAAGAGCTGTGGTATTTTTTGGATATGTTTAATGTTTTTCAAATTTACCTTCTGAAAACACACATTCTTGAAGTGAATGTAGAAAGGAATCTGGCCACATGCTAAAAATGATGTTAGAGTATTAGGGTCATATTAGGAAAAAAATACAGGAAAAAAAGCCATAAAATGACAAGAATAGAGTCATAATATGACGGGAGTAAAGTCGTAATAACATGAATAAAGTCATAATATTGCTAGAATAAAGTCATATGAGAATAAAGTTGAAGTAATATGAGACTAAAGTCATAGTACTACTACATTAAAACCGCAATATTATGACTTCACTCTCACATTATTTCAACTTTATTCTCCTACAACTTTATTCTTGTAATGTTAGGACATTATTATAATTGTCTTATTTTCATTTCCTTAGCGTTTCCCTAATACTCTGTCATAAAAAAAAGTCACTAATTTGTTCAAAGCTTAATTTACATTTAAACATCAAATGCTCCAAAGTCGTTGGTGTTTTTCTTTTGTTTTGTTTTTTTGTTTTTTTAACTCAAAGCAACTTCTGAATTTAAACTTTTTTTTCTTATATATTCACAAGGCGGTCTCGTGTACCATCCTGCGGCTCATCCTGCTTTACGATGGAAGAAGATCTGACCTCTACTTTTCCTATGTCTTCGGGAAAGCGTATTAAAGGACATATTTTACTGTTCAGTGATGTCACCTGAAGGCAGAAGTGACACAATCTGCGCCGGAATCTGGGGCAGCAGAGGCGTCGTATTTTTACTCACTGTACACACAGTGGGTCCGTGTCCCTTGCCGGTGATGAATGGTCCTTGGAGCAGCAGGTTCTATTGTACCTGCACATGCAGAAAGGGGGGCCCGGGTCCCTTCTGTGATCCGGTGTCCCGCTGTCTCAGGTTTCCTTTAGGGAACCCCTCGTAGCCTCCGGTTTGGCAAACATTATGCTGGACTTCCTGTCTCTGGCAGAAGTATGGCTGGAGGTCGTCTCTGGGGACAGAATGACTATTGTCCTCGGCTTTTTTGCTTTCCCCTCCTTTTCTTCTGGCTTCTTTCTCTGGACCAGGGACGCCTGCAGGTGAGCGTCAGGAATGATGCTCGCTTGAGGAAAAAACCACAACCAGAATCATTTCAGGAGCTATAAGGCGCTTTGTTTCAGTTTTGTTAGCTAATTTGCAGCAAATGTTTCAATACGTCTCCAAACAAAACTGCAAATAGAACTTTGTTTTTGCCTACTGTACGGGCAGGCGTCATAAAGTAAATTTATTACTATGCAAAATCTTAATTTATTCGAATTGTGCATATTTAATTTTTTTAAATTTTTTTTATTGCAGTCAATGCCATTTTTTACGCGTTTGTTTTTAATTTCATGTCAAGTTTTGCCATCTTAACTCAACGGCTTTTGAAAGTAACCACCGTTCAATAGGTATTAAACTCTTTCCACCAATTTGTTGTATCAAATATGATTAGTATTTCATTGGTCAGATGCAATATTCTCATCTTAAATGTGTTTTCGTTAGACAACCACAACAGAAACAAAGGCTCAAAAACATCAGTCTGTGTGTAATTATTCTATGCAACGTTTCACTTTGCGAATTTAGTTACTTCAATGAAGTTTTCAATAACAGTGCAGTTCTTTTGAGATGCGCCTGTATTATCTTGGACATATTTATTTAGTCATAGCAGTTCCTTCCTCACCACTGTGCTACAGCAAGAAAATGTCCTTCAGTAATTACTTAACATTTTGGGGCGTTGCTGGTGGAGCACAGACATTTTTTTTATTTTTTTGATGAAAAATGTTTAGCATTTAGCATGTAGCATTGAACATTCCCACATGCTGGTTGACAGCAGCGCGTTACGCTCAGATTCAGGTCGAAGCTGCTTCTTCTGGCTTCTTTCACGTAAGAAAAGGGTCGTCGTGTTTTTCTTGGCGCACAAAAAACAGCACGATTCCCTCGGGACTCCTGGGGAAGAAAAAAAAAAAAGGCGAAACCCAAGATGATCCCTCGTTAGCTTAGCTCACGTTAAAGTGTACTTACTCTAAAAGGGCAGGAGGGAAAAGAAGCAAAGGAGACGAACAAATTCCCAGCAGCAGAGAGAGGCCAGCTCTCCTGGGAAGCATTTCCACTGTTATCTTGGTGGGAAGTGTCTAAGGAAAGCTTCTTACTTATTATCATTTTTGACCCTATAGCTTAAGAGTGAAAACTCCCATCCATAACCGCCTAAATGGACATCGTTATGACAAAATGGGCTACCTCTTCCTCGCTCTGCCTCTCTCTCCAACACACACACCCACACAAGGCATTAACCTTGCAATGGTCGGACCCCCCCCTCCCCCCCCTATCCCGTCTGCTTTCTCCCTTTTGTTTGGTGGTGCAGATCAATTTCCTGCGGCCTGACCAGACAACAGCAGGCGAGCTGCGTTGCCGCACGCCCCCGTCACGATGTCAAAGAGCGGGTTAACAGTGTTTCATATACATCGGTGTGTATAGGCTCGAGGTTTCGCCCCGGAGCAGCAGCTGTGGTTTGCGTGGTTTCACATGTCAAGCCTCCATACCGGCCGTCATCACAAAGGCTTTCATGTCGGCTACTGTACGGCGACACGTACAGCGGTTCCGGTGTCAGGTCTGACCACTGCGAAGCGCATCTATTTAGGATTTGATTGTAAGATTTGGGCTAGGAGCTAATATGATTTGCACTTTTTTTTTCTTTCTTTTTTTGACATATATTTTGAAGCTTTTTATAACACAAACTTTTTTTTGGTTTGATACGTTGATAGAGGATTCTGTTATGTATGGAAGCTCAAGGTGCCAACTGTTTTAATACAAATAGATTTAGCGAAAGAACAAAGTGGTCACAATTATTGAAATCTCATTTAAAAGTTTCCAACGAATATTTGAACTTCATGAAATCACTCGTACTGATACTCCTAACAGTTCCTTTTAGGTTACTGTAACTTAGATGTTTCTCTAATTTATACTTTCCTTTTTTTTGTTGAATACTCTGGGAACTCTTAATTAGTTTTTTATGACTTCATGTAGCTTCTACTATTAATGTAACATAACTCAGACAAATTTCTGTTTGCCACTCAGAGAGTAAAATAAGCAGCACAGTAAATGAGAGTTTATTTACTATTAAGGACTGGTAGCAGTCTTAGAACCACAAGTTGGTATATCCTAGCATCACAAATCTTAGCAACGAACACTCCAGGTGGGTTTGCCATGAATCAGATCAAGAATATGTCGAAAAGCAACATATCCTTCAAAGGGCGATCTGTATCGTTGGTTCTGGGTTCTTGACTATTGTGGAACGATTGCTTCCTGGAGGCGTGGCCTTTGTTGAAGTTTTAAATTTCACCTTATCACCGATGTTTGATGATGACTTATGTAACGTACCAGTTCAACGCAGCGTACCAGAAATTACCTGCGCCATCCCACTACAATGATCTTTCATTGCGAAGAGAGAAGAACCGATCCAAACAAGATGGCAGTTAAAGATAATTCAATATTTGGAAGCGTGGCCAACACTGACTGAAAAGCTCTGCTCCCGTTTCTAAAACTGCCAGTGCAGAAAATCGACGTCATGGCTCACAACTTCTCCTTCTGCTCGCTGATTGGTCCGGTTGAAATTCTATCAGAGGAGTCCACTGCAATGGGAGAAAGCAAGAAGGCGCACTGAAGGGAGATGAGAAAAGGCAATGGCCACGCTAGTCTCCACTGGGTTTTTGTAACAGACTGATGATTGAAAACATATGGCCATATCAGACAGAAACGGTTAATCAGATACAAAATCAACTTTCTTTCTTTCTCTGCATGATCTACAGAAATGTTCAAAGAGGAATGTTTAAAGTTCCCTCTGTTTGTACGTCAAAACCTTGGAAAACGCCATAAGCAGAAGCTACGTGGCACCAAACGGACAAAAGGTGTTTTGTATCAAGTGTTAGCAGCACTGGAAAGTATTATATCCATCCATTCATCCAAATATTTTTATTTACAGGGGATTTTTTTTTCCCTCCCACTACTTAAATATAGTCAAATTACTGCATGATGATAAAACAACAAAACAAAAACAACAAAAAAATATGTCTTCCACTGTACAGAAGATGAGCTGAAAGCAAGGCCTGGTCTATGACTCGATTTCGTCAACAAGGTCTGTGTTGTGAATCTCAACAGACCCCTGCGGTTAATGCTGCAGCACAGCTGACCCCAAAACACGGAGCTAGGAATCAGAAAGCATTTGTTGAGCTGCTCCTTACAGCCAGACGACAGATTTTACACAATAAAGGTTTAGTCTGACTTCACCTCGGACAATGTGGGGAAATGGGTATGTCTGTTTTTATACAGTGGATGTAAATATCTGGTTTCCACTGTATATTTGTGGATTGTTTATGGCTGCACATTTAAAGTACAACTGTTTTGTACTTTTGAGTTTCAAGTTAATGCTGATGTATTTTCTGTTCTGCAGTTGTGTGGAGAAATTCCCACAGAAAAAAGACTTTAACGAAGAAAGCCCCACAGATGGAGGCTTTGCAAATCAGTTGATCTGAAATAATCTTAGTAAGCAAGAACAGATTTTGCCCATTTATGTCTGTTGGATATAGCAAGAAAACAGCAAAGAAAATATTCACTCGTCAGTGTTTTATGTACTTTGTGTGCCTGGTTAAAGGATTTCGTTGTGAGCACGCTGCCTCACACCGACGCCTGAGGCTGTGAATAAGACGGCCAGAACCTCTCGTTCATCTGTTTTACCTGGACTTGATCCCTGAAGCCGTGTTTGTGTTTACATGTACCTGAGCGGAACTGATTGTCTGAGTTTTTGCCTCACTTATCAAGCCTGAGCTGTTACCACGGACACAGAAATACCAGGAAGTTTGGCATTGATAGAAGTAACGCTACAGCTCAATACTGGCATGTGTTTTCATCTTTTTATGAGCGTGAGGAAATATTTTCTCCTGTCTTTTATGGCCAATAATCAGATCCTGTTTCCAGAGTATTTAAATTATTAATGTGGAATGAGAAACTTAACAAGCCAAAAATGAGTTTGTTTTTGTTAGTTTTTTTTTTTTTCTGGGACCTTTGCCATCAAACCAGCTAGACTAAGTTTCTTTTTGCTCATAACAAATATTGACTGGTTTCATTTTTTTCTTCTCATTTTTGTTTCCACCTAGCAGCCACGTTTCCTCTGTTTATAACAGCCAGATGGGGCCTAGCTGATACTATCGCTCTGTGGTGAGACTACACCGCCTAAAATGTTTACATCAAACCAGCTACATGAAGTTTCATCACCTCCGAAGGTGTTTGTCTGTAATTTATGGAAACATAACCGGGAGCTCAAAGTAAAGACGTGTGAAAAAAGGAAACAATTAAAAACTAATGAAAAAACAGAAAAACACATCAATATAAGAAATGTCACCTTTAATTCAAGAAGATCACTGGTTTCTTTCCTCTTTTTTATTTAAAACCCCTAGTAATATAAGCTCACACATAGAGCTGGGGTGACGCAGAAATGGTTTTAAGACAACAAGGTGAATGTTCTGTAGTGGCCCAGTCAAAGGCCAGGCCTCTGGAACAGTTTAGTGAGAAAGAATGGAGGAAAACTGCAGCGTCCAGATACGCAGGTCTGATTGAGATCTATCCACACGGACTGCATGCTGTGATTGGAGCCAAAGGTGAATCTACTCAGTACTGACATGAAGGGGCGAATACTTACGCAGTCAGTTACATTATGTTACATATTTCTATTTAACTGTCGTTATTTAAAAAAAAAAAAATAAAAATCAGTTTTCATTGTTGTTTTTGTCAAAAAAAGCCAAATTATGTTGATCATGATTGATCTGTGAAAGCAGTAAAAGGATAAAACATACAGAGGGATGAACGATAGATCAGCACTAACATCGGTATCGGCTGATATTAGTGATATTTTTAACATGTCGGTATTGGCTCCGATAAATAAAACTGGGCAGATATTCACAACTGATACGTACTTCCACCGTGTTGCATTTGGTTCTGGAGAGGAAGAAGAGGCTGTAGGTCATGTGACAGTAGTTGTGTTTTCATTCACCATCTCATTGTAGAAAGTGGAATTACAAAAATAAACTTGCTTAATAGAAAGTCGGAAATTTGAAATTCTGTTTTTTCAACATTTGCGGAATCCCAACAAAGTTTTGCACACATTTGAAGCGGAAACGCAGCTACTGATAGTGATGCATTGTGGGGAGTTTAACTAAAGCGAAGTAGTGGTAGTGAAGTCAGCGTTGTGGTCTTTCATTTAAATTTTTTTAAGGTGTTGAAAGTATAGTGAAATACATATAATATAGGTAAATAACGGTTGTCGGCCATAACGGTAACACTAGCATCGGATATCGGTATCAGCCGATATCTGATTTTCATATCGGTGCTTTTTACAGGCAGTGCAGTCGGTATGGTCTTTCAGAGGCATAATTATTCAAAACATATGGCCAAAGCAACACAGGAAGTCGTCACCAGACACAAAATCAACCTCCTTCCATCTGAGTCCCCAGAACCACAAAATCCACCAGAAAAGCTGGTGGATTTTGTGTCTGGTGACGACTTTCTGTGCGGACTAGACTCCAGTTCCTATTCCGCATCTGAAACTGGAGTCTCTGATCTTCACCGTACCAGTGAATGTGACACATCCGGCCTTGGAAAACCGGGACATTCAGGTCAAAGAGCGGCAGAAAAATAAACCTTTGACGTCAGGATCGGTAATGGTGAAACTCCCTCACACCGCTTTAGACATGAAATGTGCTTGTAGATTAATCGTGTTTGTTTATGATCTCTGTATGTTGGCACATATTTTCTTTTCCGTCCGACGGCGATGTGTGTTTGCCTGTGTTTGTGTTTGTCTGGAGTGGACGGGTGAGCTGCAACGTGATCCCCATCACGCAGCCACCCTTCACCCTCCTTCTTCTGAGCCATTATAACTTTTCTTGCTCACACGCACCAACTCTCCCCGTCCCTCCGCCTCCCTCCGTCCTCCAGCGTTTGGGCACCTGCCAGATCCCACAGTCATTATCATAATGAGCACTGACAGCCAAACTCACTTTGGCTACAACACACACAAACACACACACAAACACTCACATCCCGGATACCTGGGCTTTTTTTTTGTTGTTTTTTTTTTTGTATAAATACACAACAGATCACCAGACAATATCCCCAGCAAATACAAAACACTGTTAACAGCTGTTTTGGGAATTACCGGACCCATTTTTCCAAATAAAGATAAACAGTTCTGTCTGCTTGTTAACGCCGTGTTTTTTGTTTGTTTTTTTTTATACAGTATAAAAGTAGACCAATGTAGACTTAATAAAGCGAGTAGAAATCACTTTGTGTTTATGTGTACAGTCTATAGGAAGGGGATATTTTGTTATAAAAAAAACAATGCGAGCCTAAACAGAAAGAAATATTTAAATGCTCTTTCAAAAAGTTTAATAATTAACATGATTTGCTTTTCAAAGTTGAGGCATGAAGGCTACCATGCACATGCAGGATCAGACTTTAATTAGGGCACAAACCCAGAGCACCAAGTTTCTGGGGGCAGCAAAGATTAATTTCTATATATTTTTAAAATTTTTATGAATGCATATTATGCTAGCAAACTCATAAAAACTCACATACCCGTGTCAGGTGAGATGGTTTAACATTGTTGGATTTGTATGAATATAAACAGCATAAATCAGAGGAATTGGAAGATTATGAAGTTACGGTACGTCCTTCAGCATGCAGCCATCTGCCAGACTAGCTTTATTTTTCATGACATTGTTACGTCCTGAATCAGCTCCCCTAAAAATATGCATCTTTGTTTTCTTTGCCTGCAGAGAGCAGATTAACCAGGTAGGAAGTCGGACACAGGAAGCGCACAGGGGGAGTACTGGAGATTTTCAAAACAAACACTTTTTTTTTTATTTTTTTTTACTGGATATTGTTTCACAACATCAACAAACCTGGTGGCAGCAGGTCAAAGGACAGAGGAAAGTCACTGGATTTTCAACACGGACCAGATTAATGAAAACATAAAGGTTGCTACACGACACACCACGCCCGGTTTGAACGACGGAAAGACAACCACAGAGCAGAAGAGGCGGGACTTTTTATTTTAGGAGTTGAAATCAGTGATATACAACTTTAACTTTTGTTTTTTTTTTTACATTTTGTCACATTGAAACAACAAACTTTAAGCTATTTTACTGCAATGATGTATAGGAGATCAACATGGGAGCACCATTGAGAAGTACAAGAAAAAATAACACGGTTTCCACTTTTCTTACTGTTATAAATCTATGGCATCTCTTTGTCCGTATCAACAGTTGTTTAATAATTCCACGCAGGACTTTTGTCCAACTTTTTTCTCTTAGAAATTCCAGATTTGTGGAGTGTAAATCAGTAGAAGACAGATTCTTCAGCATTAGCCGTGGCTCTGAGAGGATCCTCCAGAGCGACTCTGATCAATGCTTGAAAGACAGAGTACAATTTGGACAAATTAAAAGAAATCTACCTGGGACTCGTCTAATTTTTTTTGGGATATATGCGATGTGTTAAAATATGAGAGCAGAGCTGATGCCGTCTTCCTCTGGTGAGTCCGTAATATCTAAACCAAACTTGAAAAATGAAACACAAATTTAACCCCATCACTAAAGGTTTCTTATTTTTAGCTTCATTATATGGAAACACAGCCAATTACATGAACAACATGTATGGTTTTTTTTTCACGTTGAGGTCCCAGTATAAAGCTACTGGTTCACTTGTACAGACTTAAAGGGGCAGTAGTATGCACATAGAATCATTTTATAGCGCAACTAGGAAACTATGTTATCTTCAGTTGTCATAAAAATATATCCTAAATGGCATATAATATCAAACATAACTCAAAAGAAATTTGACTTTGCAATTTAACGCCTTGAAATTGGGACTCTGTCTCTTTAAGAAGCTCCTGCTCTTTCCGACACTCCGCCTTCAGGAAGTCATAAAACACTGTTACTCCATTAAGCCTTTTACAGCGTTCTTAAGAGCATTTCATTGAGAAGTAGCTCCTATAATGAGCTCAGACGTTGCGCAGTCCCACCAGGTGTTTGCTAATTGCTGCTGGCTAGTCTGAAGGAGCCGAGTGGGGGAGTCACGGGGGTTAGGGATGCTCTTTGAGGCAGAACATCGGCAACTGTGGAGGAGCTTCGCCCTCGAAGGCGGAGCTAGGTCCAACCAGGCGTTTTGCACAGCTGAATGGTTGCCATGGAGATTAAAGTATTTCTCAAACATGCATGAAAGAATCAAAGCAACACTCCAGGTATGATTATGATGGTCGAATAGCATTATAACATCATGTAACGCTTACAAAAGTCGATTTTACACAATACCGCCCCTTTAAGAATGTAACTGGAGGAGGAAATAGTGGGAGTCGACCTCTACAGGAGTACAAATTAAACATTTTGGAAATAAATTACATTTTTGAGCTTTATTTTCGATGATAGTCACACAATATGATTTACGTCGCCCTACTACACATGAAGCAGCAACTGACAGCAGAGAGGCTGAAAAGAAACGACGAGTTTTCAAACCTCAGCTATTAAAATATTTGAATTTCTTCCAAAGCGAATGGATCTGAGGTTCAGGAAAGATCCTGTCTGCTCTGCAAGCTCCTCTGAATCCTTATCCCCCCGAAGGTCACAGTAAAACACTTTTGGGTGGTTCTCTTCAGACTAGACGGTAGCAGCAGCAAGCGTCTGCTTCACGTGAGAAACTTCAAGAGTTCAACACCTGGCTGCCTGAAGAGCTGCAGCAACGTGACCTGAAGAGAGACGGAGCGCTTCCTGACGCGACACCGCCTGTCTGGCAGCAACACACACACACACACGCGCACACACGCACACACACACACACACATGCACACCCACACCCCCACACACAGGAAGCAGCTTAGCAAAGAGGCTGGTGTGTCCGTGTCTGTACGCACAGGTTACACCCTCAGGAGCGTGCCACACAACGGCAACTGTCTCTTTGGGAACAATACCACCTGTCGCTCCGGGCGACCAGACGGGAGGGTTTACAAAGTGAAGACCACATCATTAAGGAGATCCTATACTGCCAAGCATTTACAGAGTGGTGCAGAAAGTATTCATGCCCCTTGAACCTTTGCACATTTTGTCAAGTTACAATCACAAAAAAGAAAGCAAAAAGGAAAAAAGGTTACGAAGAGCTTGAAAAGATTTTATTGGGAATGTAAGTGACAAATTGTAAAGTAATGACTGGTTTCCTGTTCAAACTCAAATTTAGATTTAAATTTGACTGAAAAAAAAAATTCTTCAGAAATTTACTGTAGATGCTGATGGCTGTGGACAGTAAGGATCTCCTGTAGCAGTCTGTATTACAGCAAGTCTGAAGAAGCCTCCTACTGTAGACGTTTGGTGAATGCTTTTACAAATCATAGGTTTTACAGTTTTTACAAATAAAAATCTGAAAATGAGGCATTTTTTAGTATTCCGCTGCCTTACTACTGAAGAAAACCCAGAGTTGAGTAAAGGAGTGTTAGCGAACATTTAGCGAACAACAGCATAACAAAGTCCAGGGAACACAGCAGACAAGCCAGTGTTAAAGTAGTGGATTAGTTTAAAGTTGCAGCGTGATACTTTTACAAAAATATTCTCTATACATGTTTGCTGAAACCGTTAGTGTAACATGAGACAATCTATGACAACCTCCTCGTACTCTTATCACACTGACATGTTCTCTAGTAGTTGAATTTTTTTATTTTTCTTTCCAGATAAACATAAAATGTAGTCCTCTGTGACGCAACTTGCGGTCGTAACCTTACAGAAAACTGGCGACAGCTGTGTCGCGCAGCGCCGGCGTTTGCATGTTCAGAGCACTTTCAGACAGTGAGCGAAAGCTACTGAGGACTTTCACATTGGCCACTTCAAACGCTCCCTGCCTTTTCAACTTTACGTTGTTCCGCTTCACATTTTCGAGCGGGTTAACCCCTTCGCTTATCTGCTGTACGGTTGTGTGTGCATTACAGCTAAACCACCGCCCTCACTCGCAATCAGACGAAGGCAGACGGTGCAGAAAAAGTCCATGGAGTGGGAAGGGGTATAAACAAACATTGCTCCTCGCCCTTTGCGTCCCCAGATATCGTTCGTGCTCTCTTTTATGTTATCTTCCCACACTTTTAGCGCCACCCTTTATTTTTCCTGCAAATACACGAAGAAAAGGTTAAAAAAGGCCAAAGTAGAGCAGGCTCAACACCAGGTATACAGAAATATATTTCATTCAAGGATTAACGTACGGAGAAGTCAATATGATTACGTATCAATAGGTCAATTGGTCTCATTCACCTGAGACAGGGGTGTCCAAATGTTTTGTCACAAGAGCCAAAATCATGAAGTCAAAAGGACTGGAGGGCCAAATAAAATGTCCTTTACTTACTTAGAAAATAAGGTAATCATTGAGTACTTTAATTAAACAAATAAAGTAGTCGGGGTTCTGATCCAAAACTTTAAAAGGATTTTGTAGGTTTGTCTTATTGAGAGAAATTTGGCAAATTTTCTAGGTACCAACTGGAAACAACAGAACCCAATTTAGTCGATTCTGATCAATAAAATCAGGATTAAATGTCACGCTTTTGTTAAAAATGCTTGCTGCATTTAACCAAATTTAATAACTTAGTTAAAAGCAGATTTAAAAGTTTGCTTTTGAGTAAAAATCACTGCATAGATGTGGAAAAAAAAAAAAAGCAAACGACCTGGTAAATTAAAGACAAATAATTGGTGATGTTGCCAACATTTTCTACTGTAAGATGATTTTACATTGTCTGTAGTAGAAAGTCTCCATTTGCAAATTTGTATCGTTCTTAAAATGAAGTCAGGGGCCATACACAATCGGTTCACAGGCCGCAAATGGCCCCCAGGGCCACACTTGACCTAATAGTAGAATTTTGTGCAGTGGCGCTCCCAAAGGATTTTACTGGGCGGCCAGTATGAATTTTAAGGGGGCATATATATA
>CAEGAE010097566.1:0-13491 GCA_903067095.1 Girardinus metallicus
ATATATACACATATATATATATATAATGTATACAGGGTTTAAAAAAAGAATATACATCTGCAGAAAAAAGAAAAAGTTTGAAATTTGATCTGAATTTCATCCATGTTTAATATTGTTTCTTAGGTTTGTTTGGATTGATAAAGAAATAATGGAGGATTCTTCATAAAATTAAGAAAATTATGGGCAACTCTGACCATCCTCTTCATGAGACCATCTTGAAAAAACATAGTATTATCAGCCAGAGGCTTCTTCAAATTGCTGTAATACAAACTGCTACAAAAGATCTTTCCTGCCAACAGCAATCAGCCATCTACAATAAATCTTTGAAGAATCTGAACTGATGAGCTACAAAATTTAATTTTCCTTTTGGATCAATAAAGTATTTTTGAATTGAATTTGAATTTTTCTTCCAATCCAGGCTTCACGGCCAGGGCCGGCCCAAGCCTCCATGGGGCCCTAAGTGAAATTTGGTTTTGGGGCCCTCTATTTCTGCTAACAATGTGGACCGGCAGCAATCAGTAGCCCGATCATTAGATCATTCACACACTTGCTATAAACTTATTGAATCTTTGATAGTGCTGTTTACATTATATTCTGTATGCATGTTTAATATAGGATACATTTATCGGCCAGACGATTTCTGGGCGCCGATTTCCTTAATTTTGGGGGATCGTGATCAGTCGATACTTCCATGTGAAGCCCATCGTATCCCCTGATCTTATTTTCGTCAGCAAAGGTTTAAAAATCAGCCTCTGTTTGTTTCTGCTCTGCAGAGAGAGGTGTGACTGACAGACCGGCCCACCAGGTCAAGTCTGAATGTTTGCAGTTAACAATATTCACCCCACTGCTGCCAACTCAGCGCATTTCTTGCTGTACTTAGCGACATTTCAGACAAAAGAAATTGGTATCGGCCAAAATCAAAATCAGCAGGTCAGGCTTTTTAAAGATCGGTAACCAGCCAGAAAAATGCAATTGGTGCAGCCCAACCTAAGATGGAATACATACACACATATTCATGACATATTTTGATTAAATTAATTTCTCTTAAGCGTAACTCCAATAGCTAAACATTTAATTTGCACCAGGTGAGTCTTTCTCCCCTGAGAATGTGGACCGGTAACGGTTTGACTCTGAGCCTGCAAATGATTTTAACAGAAATTTCACATACCTTATAAGTTGATGTAAAAATATTGTTTGTTTTAGTCACATAAATGATCAGCAGCAAACAACATAATCGTCAACTACAGCTTAGAGCAGTTCATCGATATATTAATGTAGCAAACATAAAGCCTGAGGTAAAACATTTTGCTAGACAATATCAAATATTGAGAAGTTTTAATTATTCTTATCAAACGTCATCAAACACAGTTTTGAAGCCAAAAAACCTCAGAAATATACAGAGCCAAGAAGAATCAAGTCATTTCCAGTTAAAATTCAGCTTCACACAAAGACACTAGCATAAATGTTTGGCTGTTGAACTGAACCGTTCAAGGTCGCCATAAAACTATTTTTCTATTAGCAGCTTCACAAATCTTTCTGATAAACATTACATTACGAAGACATATTAAAACAAATCTTTATCTTGGCTTTTTTCAGTTCTTCCTCTTTTCTCCCTCCCTCTTTTGAGACATTGTTTTGCTAGCTTAACTTCTGACCGGAGTTTTGGACTTTTGGATGCGCACTACAGCTCATACTACCGGCGAAGCGTGCGGTACCTGCAGCGGCCACCAGGGGCACCCAAGAGCAATTTCTTTTTTCCTTTTTGTCCATAAAATAATAATTTCTACATACATTATCAAATATATATTATTGTAAAATGATGAAATTGTGTGTTTTTGTTATTATAATGACAGAAATTGTTACAAAAAAAAAAATCAGCTCCACTGAGGGGGCCCTTGGTGGCCCTGGGGACCTAAGCGGCTGCTTAGTTTGCTTTTGCCTTGGGTCGGCCCTATTCACGCCAGAGATAAGTTTTCCGAAACTGACATAGTTAAGAATGAAAGCAGAAATATAATGTCGCACCAGTAGTGTAAATGTCATTGTGAACTTAGACTGGTTCGCCAGTAGGTGGCAGCATACGGAGTGATAAACAAGACAACGCGATACTTGTATTATCTGCATTATTTGTAGTCCAATTTCTCTCACGCACCAGTGCGTGCATTCGTCAATGAAAGTCATGAAGACGACATTAGCGTTCTCAAACCTATAAATGACCCTGACCTTCTGAATTCTTTCCCTTTGCGACGGGACTTTTGAGAGAGACGCCTGAAGGAGCATTTAAAGCCTCGGAAGGTTTGAGCTTGTCGAGAAGTCTATTTGCAAAACTTACTGAAGAAGATTTTTGTGAAGGTCAAGATACTGGATTACAGCTTTTTTTGCTTTGTTTTTTTCCTTCACAGCCCATACTATGGCGCTTCCAGCAGATGGATCCCCAATGTTGTAGGGACATCCGGACAATGGTAAGGATCACGGTAAGGTGTGGTTAAA
Source organism: Girardinus metallicus (assembly GCA_903067095.1). Taxonomy (NCBI): domain Eukaryota; kingdom Metazoa; phylum Chordata; class Actinopteri; order Cyprinodontiformes; family Poeciliidae; genus Girardinus; species Girardinus metallicus. The sequence continues at coordinate 2,488 of CAEGAE010097566.1, forward strand.
TGAAGCCGACATGGTTTCTGAAGACCATGTAGAGGAGTCGAGGTGTAGTTCACCTCCGCAGTCTGTGGACTGTTCTACCACCTCCAGTGGTAGCAATACTACTAGCTTGATTGCTAACTCTACTACCAGCTCCAGTTGTAGCTCTACTACCACCTCCAGTGAAGACGAGGTAGGAAATGACTGCACTACCAGCTCCAATAAAGATGAGGTTGATAATGAAGACCAGGATGACTTTAAATTCCGACTTCGGGTTGTCCAGATCTTTCGACCAAACATTAAATTCTTGTGGGGTATAGAAGTTCTTGAACAGTCATTGAAACATTTGAATTCGACGGTTGATAAGGTGGGCTCCGCTGACGGTAGTCCGGCAGTGGACTTTGCAGATGCTACGTCACAGCTGCTTGAGATTCTTCCCCCACATTTCAAGTACATACAAGACATCGGGGTGGCTCAGAAGCCTCTAGAAGACACGGCTCCCTGTACTTCATTTGAATTCACATCTGGACTGGCCAAACAGGAAGAGCCCAAAGGACTCCAGACCTATCGGTACTCTGCAACATCATCAGGTAGTTTTGAAAGAGGACACGCTTCTTTGACTTCTGGCCACGCCAGGAGCACTACACAGAAGACGGATTCTGCGAAGGAGGACCACCCACCATCAAAGATTAGTTTTGGTACTGTGCTTCCTTCCAGCTTTAAATTCACATCTGAACTTGACAAAAAGCTAGAGCCCGATTTGCATCCAGAAGACTCCAGTCCCATCAGTATGTCGCCACAACCTCTGGCAGGTTGGAAAAATTTAGTGGCCTCTTTGACTCTTTGCCGCACCAGAAGAACTACAAAGAAGGTGGATGCTGCAAAGGAGGACGACCCATCATCAGAACCTAGTCATCAGGTAGGTTTGAAAGAGGACGCGGCTCATGTGACATCTGTGATTGGCATAAACGAAAAGAGGACAAAGGACAGTGATGCTGAAGAGCAGCCCCCAGCCAAGAGGACTAGGGACACTGTTGCTGAAGAGGAGCTCTCCACCAAGACGACCGGGGATGGTGATGATGCTAAACAGGAGCCCTCTGCCAAGAGGATCAGGGAGAACCAAGCTGATAATGAGCTACCCTCCAAAAGGACCAGGGACACTGTTCCTGAAGAGGAGCCCCCAGCCAAGAGGACTAGGGAGACTGTTGCTGAAGAGGAGCTCCCCACCAAGGGATAGTGATAATGCTAAACAGCTTGCTGCCAAGCAAGCTCCTCTGATGACACCAGCTGGGACAGTATCATCACTACACCGACCCAGCTGGTATAATGTTGATCCCCGCTGGGACGAGGTTCTTCAGAATAAAGCTAGCTAGAGGTTCTCTTTATTTCATTTCTACATCAACCCATGTCACATGACATGAGTTGACCAACAATTAAAGCAGAAACCTGCTCCACCTGTAAACCTCCACCTTCAACACCACCAGTCAGGTGGAGGAAGATAAGAGAACCCAGTTGACAAAAAAAGTAAGAACATTTATATCTATACAACATGACTAATCATTTCAAATAAAGCTGTGGAGAGTTGAGCTGAAAGTTAGGAACCATTTCTGTCTGCTGTTCATGCATATTTTCCTCTTTAACTTTGTTATCTTCTCTCTTTATTTAATTTCTCCATCAGCTCATGTGATGACTTGAGTTGGCCAACAATTAAAGAAGAAGACCTGGTCCACCTGCTAATCTACTGGTTGTAACAGATTGTAGAAAAGGTGAGGACATGATGATGACTTGATCAGAAAATCTCTTTCAATCATCCGTTATTTAGACAGAAATTACGGAATGTGTGTCTTATTATGTGATGATTCTCCAACATCAATGAGACAAGACAGCAGCACTGGACCAATCAGGAGAGGGGACACTAAGGACAGAGGACTAAAACGAAAAAAAGGCAGACAATCCAGTGGCCCCAGGTTTACACACCATCTGTTAGTACTAAATACATTTTTTACAACCTTAACTTTTCAGCCATTTTATAGTTGAGATTATTTTCCTAATTATTCAAGAATTAAAACCTTGGTTTTCCTTCCTGTTGGATCATATAGGCAAAAAATAAACTAATTTTAATGTGCAAAAAGTTTGTTTACAGTGAGCAACGATAAAACACTTTTATACATACAGTGTAGTAAACAATTCTCATTAAATTCCCCACTTTTTGTGACCCTCTGTTGTGTCTTTTGCACATGACGCAAAGCAGTTCTATAATACCTGCATCTTTCTATGTGCCTTTATAAAAAATAGCTCTATGTTTGTTTGAATTTTAACACATTTATTGACAGCTATAGTGCCAAAACAATTTTGAAAGTTCTTTTTCTCAAATTGCAACGGCATAATCACACACTGAAAACTTCCAGAAAGTTAGGAATTATGTCTAACTTTGTACATAATAACTGATCTAGTATTGAATGATACTTTTGATTCCTGTAAAATATTACTGAACCATTTCGTATGCTTTACTTTAAGATTGATCAGCATTTAGGAGCTCTTACTTTGGAAATTCCTATAAAGTAGACCCTTCCTGTGAATCCACTAACGTAATATTGAGCCTTTTTTGGGAGAAATTAGCTTTAAAAACCTACTGAGTATGTTTTCCCACCTAAGAGAGAAGGAGCAGAAGAAGGAATGAATAACTGTTGCATAACAAGTGAATCTGACACAGGTCAGATTCACATTAATGTCATTTGACCTTTGACCCTTAGCTTCAACTAATTCACTGAAAAGTTGGGTATGAATGTTACCCAGAGAACGCTCTTCTTCCTCATGTACTCATAACCAATGAAACAAACTGGAAGAACTGGAAGTTGAACCAGTTGGTGGATCATGTCAGCCAACACCAATCGTTTTTAAGCCCTCCTTTAAACTTCACAGCTCAGACTCTGACTTACGAAAACCTTTCCTTAAGTTTGAGCCTAGACTGTCGAGGATTTTTTATGGCTGCTTTTTCTTCAGTTGCTGTCAATCAGAGTGACAAACAGGAAAAGTGAGCAGAGAGAGACGGCGCCAGTCAGGACGGCTTTCACCAGCAACACCGTCCAGCTGGCCAGCATGAAGACATGGACCAACAACCTGGAGACACGAGAGAGACGAAATAATGTTTACAATAAGAGTTTGGCTGAAATATTTCTGAAATGATTGAGAAATATGGGGAAAAAAATACAAACAAAAACAAAAAACAAAGAACCAGAATTAATCATAAAATGATAAAGCTACACAGTGGTCAACAAACAACCAAGACAGAAGCTTCAAACCCTTAAATCATTGCATTGTTACATATTTTATGTGGATTCTTTCAAACTAAGATGTGTAAATACATTCTTCTCATGAGACGAGGTCAGACATGACCGTGGGTTTGGAAGAACAAGGCAGGAAATTGGCTAAATTTGGAGAAAATTTGAAATCCCTACTTTTCTGCTCACACGAATAGAATTATGGTTTCACAAATCATATAGTGTTTTTTCAAAGAATTTGTAATCAAACCATGACTCAGTCCAGGTTTGAGGACGGTGGACTCTTAGTATCCACAAGAGTTAGGGACCACATGATTAGCTGACATCTGGGAATACCTGAAACCACTTCAGAAAACATGTATGGCTGCCAATTTAGGTAATCTTAACCCAACACATACCTTAAGATGCATGAATATGTACAGTGGAAACCTTGACTCAATGTTCTGCTATTACTTTTGAGTTACGTTCCACATAAAAATCCACAGGTAGGTTCCACTATGGTCCACTGTAACTAAGTTTGTCTTATTCTGCAGCAGAGCTAATGCCTAAAAGACGGGGCTTCCTCCATGCTGTTGTAACAAAGGCCATCAGCCCGATTTATGTGCAACTTGAGCAGATGTGTAAATAAAACACATTACAACATCAAACCTTTTTAACTTCACAATAAGAATCCTAAACATGCATGACAGAGTTTAAACCTAAGAAAATACCCAACTCCTTCATATGTAGGACTCTTACAATTTATCAAGCAAGGTTCATTTTGACAAATTTCCTGTCAACAAGAACATATTGGTGTTTTTATATCACAAGATCTTTTGACATCCCTATTTTAAACTGAATCAAAGTTTCACTAAAACAGATAGTCAGTATGTCTATTTCTTTTGAGACGTTTAGGTCTTCATTCTAGTAACGTGTCCATCTACAAGATTTGAAAAGAATAACCATCCTGAGTTATGTAACAAAAAGAAAAACATAAAGCCAGTACATGAATCTTTTTGATTTTAGTCGTTTTTCAGTTTTCCTAAACATTAAACCTAATAGTTAACATTTGATGATGATGATGATGATGATGTATTTGCTGAAATGCTGACATTTTCAATATTATTTAAGTAAATTTACTTAAGGCACACTTGTGATATTTGCTGTGTTTTCTGTGTGCTTTGGTGGCATTTTTCGCTGTTGTGTCTTTGCAAATCTAAATATGTTCTGGTGTTGGGACTAGATGCTCTTTTGTAATAACCATCTGTAAAGAAAACAGGTGCAGGAGCAGATCAATTTCTTGTTTTATGATATGTAGAACATAAAGTACATTTACTAATAAATCAAACAACATCTAACAATGTAAAACTGCAGCATTCAAACAAATGTTCAAAAGAAAAAGTACATCAAATCCATTAACTAATACATTTCTCCTCAGTCTTCAACAGATACAGAATATTAACAAAATAAGTCAATACGACTTCATTTTAAGAATAGATCCATAAAGCCGTACATATTCTACTTACAGGACATGGTGACAGTTTTAACAAATGTGCAAAAAACATTTTTTAAATAAAAGTTACTGTCTGCAGCTTTTACCTAAACTCCTGGTACACAGGCACTTATGTCCACAATTATTTATATCCCTGGCAGATATACATTTACAATTTTCTCTTACGGCTGCCGTATGTAGCTGTCATAGAAAATATATTCTTATATACTTGTTAAAACTGTCTATGTCTATTAAGCTCCTCTGCCTTTTCCCATGCTAGCTGCAGAAATTAGGGATGCACCGATAAATCGGCCCCAAGTTCCTCTTTCCAATTTTGGAGACCGGTGATCAGCTGATACCAACATGTGAAGCCAAACTTCTCGACCTCAGCAAAGGTCTAAAAATCAACCACTGTCCTCTGTTGCTCCGCCGTGATCATATCAGCATGTTTGCAGTAATAAATAGTCATTCAACTGTTGCCAACTCAGTGACTTTCTTATTATATTTAGCAACATTTCAGACAAAAAAAAAGAAAAAAGAAATTATCTGCCAAAATCGGAATCGGCAAGTCAGGCTTTTTAAAGATCGGTAATCAGCGATTGGCCAGAAAACTGAAATCAGCATCCTTAGCAGAAATAAAATGCTCTGTCAAAAATGCTATCAATCATGCTTCTGTACACACTGCTTACCCCCTCTGCTACGCTACAGTTTCTTCCCGATAACACAGCCAGTCACAAAGGCTCAGCTAGTTAGGATGGCCACCAGTGACAGCAGGCAAACGGTTTTCCTGGAGCAGTAAGTTGTTTCTCCACCATTAGCACATTGAGCAGCGCATACACAAGTGTAATTTATAGTCTGTGACCTTCTTCCTGGCTCTGATTGGTTGGTTTTGACCGGGAGCGGGACATTTCTGCAGATTGCAATAGTAGCACTGGGAGGAGGTGGAGAAGCTTGATTCTGTTCACAGATTATCTGTCTCGTACCATTCTGTCAGGACATAGTGACAATTTTAATATTTAAAAAAAAAAAAAAAAAAAACATTTTTTAGTTACCAACTTCAGCTTTAACCACTAATTTTTTTCTCATTGGAAAATGTCAGGTCTCCCAAAAACTAGGCCCATACAAGATATTATAGTTTTCATTTGACACTCCTCTTCAAGTCCTTGCAGTTTGGAAGTCCCTCCTACATTCTCCTAATACTAAACTCCCTAAGCTCCCAGCACTGTGGATGGGCCACTTCAAACTATTACTCAGTCATTACAAGCATATTGGTCAAACTAAAAAGATGATTTTAAATATAATTTTGAAGAACAGTGTAAATAATTTTAATGCACCTCAACAAGGTAACAGTAACATACCAGTTGCCATGAGGCAGCTGAGGAGGTACGCTTGTCTTACTTGTAGATTTAAATAAAGCTTTATAATGTCTCAGTTTTACTTGGTAAAGCTGCAAACAAAACAGACCATTGTCCCTTTAAGAGCTCTCCCATGGTCGTGAACAGAAGTTAAGAAGGAAACCACCAACAACGTGTACTAATATACATGCCTTGTCATGAAAAAGCGACAGCACTAGTGGTTATCACAAATCATAACTTGTGAAGGCTATACTTCATACTTGCAAACTCAAGGCATTGTCACAAACACCCAGCAAATACTCTGAAGATATCAGTAAACTTTTTTTTTTTTGTCCGTTTCTGTTTGCTATAAATAAAATAGAGAGAAGGATTGCTGCAAAGTCAATTACTTGATGTACTGGGTTGGGCTTCCTTACAGTAGACAATTACCAATTGGCACCGTATTAATTTAATTTGTTCAATTACACTGACTATGAACGTGGTTCTTAACCAGATGGATTATTTTAAAGTGAATTTCAACCAAATTAGATTCTATGTAGCTGGACATGATTAGAAGCCATTTGTTTCTTAAAGTACCTTGCGGTGGCATTTGTTGTAAATAGGTGTTAATTACATCAACAGAACTGACTGAACAATAGTGCTGCATATTTTGCTCAGAACTCTACTAATCTTGGCAAATCTCAAGCTGGCAGCAGTGGGCTAATTTTAATTCCCAATTTCATGCTGCCCCTTATACGTTTAGAAAAGGATCCTAACAAAGTTATGGATAAACATAGAAATTAATAAGTGGCTCGATAAAGTAATTAATGTGCCAAATATAGCATACAATTTTTTTTTTTAAATAATTATGTAATATCCATATTTGTTGATAATTTTTAACAGAATTTACCGTATCACTATTTTGAATAAAACAGACAATGATCTCTAAGGAAACAATGCTTAAATTTAATTTTCCATTTTAGTTATAATCTTATTGTTTTATTAGTTTCCTTTTCATTTAATTATTTTCTTATTTTCCGATAAGCTTTCCACAGTCTTAGCTTCACAGTCAGGAAGAGCGCGGCAGATGTCACAGTCAGACAGCGGGAAAGTGATGGGGGAGTCCTGTCAGTTTCCAAAACCACGGAGGGAAAAACCTCAGTGATCAGCGTGACGCCAGCGGGACTCCACCCCTCTTAGCACTGCAGGCGGGATAAATGATAGTGATGTTAAATTAATATTGCTGGAAATTATAAATTAATTAATGCTACATTTCATAATCAAAGAAGTTGGCAAAGTTCTTATTTTTTGACACATTTATTACTTTATCAAGCCATTAATTTATTTCCATATTTATTAACTTTGTCAGGATTCTGCCTCCATACACAATACACACCAAGATGTACAGAGCCTGTCTGGATCCCAACTTGAAACAGCTCGAAGGTAATGAAACTATTTATCACATTTCCAAGCAATTATTTGAACAAAAGATGGGGGAACAATTCAATTTTGTTTAATTTTTACAAGTTAATAGTAACAGAATTTGGTTTCTGAATTGCCCACACTGTCACAAGCTGTCATTAAATGTGATTATGAATTGTTTTTAAAGGAAGAAAACAGCCATGTGTGTTGACCTATGAACCCAGACCTAAATTCAAAGTACATGAATGAAAATGAATGTTTTAGTATTTGCTCATCTGCGATTGAAACAATAGAGAACAAAAGATGACAATAATTTCCAAATAACTCAATTTCAGACTCCAAATGTTGGCCTCTGAGGGGCAGCCAATTAAACTCCACATATGAGAACAATATAAACAACTGCAAAAGGAATCTGAAATATATCTTAAAGGGAAGAGGTAAAGATGTAAACAAGAACATTTTGGGTTCAGTCACTATCGCTGCTGCTCTCTGAGTCCAGATAGCAGCTATCCTCTCCTGTGTTCTCCACAAACTGACCTAAAAAAAAAAAAAAAGAAACACGATGAGCATCTGCATGAGCTCCAACATTTTACTTTTTTAATTTTTCAAAAAGCTTTGGCAGATTTTGTCTTACAAGTTGATGATTTGTCTTCCTCGTCGTCAACATGGTCCATGTCGTAACTCACAAAAATATTCTGTGGAATGAAACCACTTTTTAAAGTCACCATTTTCTCTTAACACCAACATTTCAGTTTCTCACTGGACAGATTCATTCAGGTCTGGATTACAACCTTTTATTATGTCTGTTTATTCTGCCCCTGTAAATGAAATGTTTTTTTCTGTTTTGTTTGTTAACTGTGTTATGTTTCCACCATGTAGCACACTTTGAACTACCTTACAGTTGAAATAATCTTGACAGAGTGAGCATGATTTCGGTACCTTACTCCTGATGAGTCTCTCCCAGAGTCCTTGCTGCTGTTTTACCAGTTTAAGAACAGGCTGGTTGGACTTCATTTCCCAGTGGCAAATGTCTGCTTCTATTTTCTGGTGAAGCTCCAGATCAGCCCTGTAGGAACGACCGTTCACTCTGCCACTGAACACAAGAGAAAGCCTTTTACAGTTTTATTTCAGTGAAAACACAAGCAGAGCGTTTCAGTCTAAAATCAGCAGCTTCATCACTGCACTTTTACAGTTGACTTTTTTTTTTCAGTCACTGCCAAATTAAGGTGATATTGACCTGTAAATGATTAGTTAAGCTAGTCAATGAATTATTCAACTGAAGCAGAATTACTGACATGGTTTTTAAAGAGCTTCTATGAGCTGAAATTAAACATCTAGACTTAAAATAAATGGAATAAAATGAAACCTACATGATGTTTTAAGGGCAAAACATCTTATGAGCATCTCAAACGAAATATTTCATAACATTCAAGTAATGAATTAGCAGGTATAGGATCTGCTAACAGATGGATTGGGCTGGGGCGAACTTGGGCTCAACTGGTTACAGCCGCACTAGTGGAGAAACGGCTTTAGTGTTACTTACAAGTTTACAAAATGAGCAAATGCATCACAAGGTTACGACGCAACTTTCATATCAGACAAAAGCCTGTAAGAGCAGAACGAGTGAAGAAAATCCATCTGGTGAAAGATGAAAATGACTTAACGGTCCAAGCCAACCTGGGCATCACAACAGTTTACCTGAGACAAACTCAGTGCGTTAAACAATTAAAATCAATAAGAACCAAAATGGCCAATCTGAGTTGATCCTCAGACACTGAAAAGGCTGAATGTGGCCACAGTGTGGAGTAAACATATGACAGTGTGTCAACCAATAAGCAATCAGACAAGACACCTGCAGACAAGCACTGGCTGAGAGGAGTCAAACAGGAGACTGCACACAGTATAATTGAAGTAACACATTGTCCCAACAATGAAAGGTGGATGTGTTACAAATTTATATTAGAGGGAAAACATAACCACAACACTTATGTTTGTGTGTGTCCAAACTACACAGGCAGACTGTGTACATTGCATGTACCCTCTACCAGTACTGTGGAAAAAAAGGTTAAACTGAATATTGAGCAGGATGACAATAAGTGAGCTCTTAGTGTTGTGGTCATGACTGACCTGTAGACAACTCTGTCTGTGTAGAAATCGCAGCGTTGACTCTCTGGGTTCATCAACTTCACTGTCACAATTACAGAGTCACCGGTCTGGTACCAAACAACCTGAGGGTATAAACTGAAATGCAACCAGACAGAACACAAGAAAGGTTCAAAATGCAATTTCACTTTTAATTAACCCTATAAGTTTTCAAAACTCTTTTTCAAATCAGCAATGTTACTTGTCACTTTTCCTTCGTAAAAGACATTCTTATATTTAATAAAATAGAACTGGAACTATTTCTGTTTAAAATGAGATCACTTACAGTTAATCATGACTTTTACTGTTCTAGTATTAAAAGTAGGTTGTGGAAGCATTTAAGGCCTCCTTAGAGGACATATTATTACTGTAGTTATACATCAAAACAAACTGAAAAAACTAGAATACAATTGTAAGATAAAATAAAAATAATCCAAGCTAAAGTAAATAAGGGAAATGACCCACAACTAGAAAATGAATTATTGATTTTGAGAGCAGAATATGATAAATATTCAGCTTCAAGAGCTGCATCAAGTCTTTTGCGACTCTGGCAAACATTCTATGAACAGGGCGACAAAGCAGGCAAGTTACTGGCATGGCAAATAAAACGGTTAGAAACTAAACAACCAATCACATTTATTATATCAAATGAACAAATTTTGCAGGATCCCCAAGAAATGAATGCAGCCTTTAAGATCTACTATGAAGAATTGCATAAAGCACAAATAAGCATAAAACGAGAAAACATAAATCAATTTTTAAAAAATTTAAATATACCTAAATTCTCAGAAGAAGATAAGGACAATTTGAATCTAGAAATTACAAAAGAAAAGTTAGGGCAAGCCATTGACAATATGAAACCAGGAAAAAGAGCAGGACCAGTCGGTCTACCAATAGATTTATACAAGACCTTTAAAGATAAGCTTCTGACCCCATTATTAGATATGTTTAAAGAAATTTTCCAATCAAATTATTTCCCTCCCTCAATGACTGCTGTCATGATTATCCTTTTGCCAAAGCCAGGCAGATCTCCAAATAAATGTGAGAACTTTAAAACGGATAGTTTAGTAAATCCTGATCTGAAAATAATCTCCAAGCTGCTAGCATGTTTACAAAAGGTCTTACCAAAAACAATTGACTGAGATCAAAACGGATTTATTTTGGGGAGGCCAGGTTTTCATAACGTGAGGCGAGTATTAAACATCCATCCATCCATTTTCTATTCACCCTTGTCCCTTAGTGGGGTCGGGAGGGTTGCTGGTGCCCATCTCCAGCTACGTTCCGGGTGAGAGGCGGGGTCACCTGGACAGGTCACCAGTCTGTCGCAGGGCAACACAGAGACACACAGGACAAACAACCATGCACTCACACACTCACA
>CAEGAE010097570.1:0-47194 GCA_903067095.1 Girardinus metallicus
ATATATATATATTTATATATATATTTATATATATATATATATTTTTTTTGTTTGTTTGTTTGTTTTTACATTATTATCCAGAGTTGGAAAATTATTAAATCAAATTCCAGACTAGGTAAGATGTGCAAAGACTTTAAGATGCAGAACTTTCCTAAATCTTTGATGAGGTCCATTTGTGTTTGTGTAACCAACTTGATTAATATTGAGAGCGAACTGAGATTTTTACTCTACTTTATTACAAGATGTTACAACAGTTGTTTTTATTCACACTGGTGAAAAGAAATGCGATTTTAGCTATTTTAGAACTCGTTCAAATTGCAATTAAATCATGTAGAAAATGTTATTGTACCTTATAGAGCACACTGCGGTCTCCCATCACCCTGCCTTGTGAGTGCACATGCTCATTAGGCCTTTTCCCCTTAACAGAGACAATCTTCTGTACTTCTGTTGGAACGACGACCTCCCAGACCTGCTCAGTCGACAAGTCCTGAGAGCAGAAAAATAACCGCGGTTAGCTTTCACTGATTACTGGAGCATTATTTCAGAATGCAACACAATGTGAAAAGAAGAACTTGCCGTTCTCAGTCTGTAACCGGAGAGTCTTCCCTGATTGGAGTCGACGAGGAAGAAGAAGATGGATGAAGCCGTCTCCTGGAGCTGCTGCAGGACGTTCTTGGTTGAAGGAAAGGCAGAAACCTGGAGTGGAAACAATAGACAATAAATAATAGGTGGGAAATGGCTTTAATCAAAATGTTGCGATTCTAAACTGAAGATACAGTGACTATAATCTTGTGCGTGAGGTGTGGACGACAATTTGAGGTGTTGATCTGACCTTGTACTGGTCATCGACGAGAAGCAGGACCTTGGCATAATCCTGGTCCATAAGTGGGAGAAGGAGTGACTGAAGTATTGGCTGAGGTAGGGCAGGTGGTGTGACCTGACTTTTCCTTCCAAAGATGGGGTTAAACACATGAAGTGTGGCCACACCCGTGTCCTGTGACCAAAAAAAGCCCCAACAAAACAAAAATGTGTGAAATAGACGAGAAATCACTAGTCCTGGCAGACGTTTGTAACTTAAAGAGACTTTGAACAAGAAAAGAAAAGATACCGACACTGACTATTAAGCTTTTTCAACATAAGTGCCAATGTTTCATTAGATACCTTGTCTTTGATGAGCAGTGTGCACTGTGGAGGGTGAGGGAAGTGAGCAGTGGTCCGCTGAACCATTAATTTAAAAGCAGCATTCTTCGGGACGTTGTCGAGGTAATGCTTCCACAAAATTCCACCCGTCTTGCTGTCGATCCCAAACAGCTTAACAGGAAAAGAAAAACAAGATGAAAGCTCTGATTTGCTTAGCCTGAACTTATACAGATATCCGTGCACAGCAAAATAATAAAAAAAAATACAAACAGAGGTGAATATCAGAAGGTGAGCTTTTAGTCTGTCCAGCTTTACCTTTCCAGACGATGTAACCATAACCATCATTTTCTGCAAGTTGAACTCGTCTCTCGACAGGTTCTCGATGGAGACTTCATTTTTGACTTGACTGCGGGGCTTCCGGGCGTCGTAGAACAGCTTCCAGAGATGGCCAATCCAGGCCTGCAGCATGATGAGCTGAGAGGAGAGCCTCTTCAACACCATCGACAACAACCCATCTAGAGAGATTAGAACAAGAACAAACATATTCTGTAAAGCTGTACTTTAAGTGTCAAGAGTCACTGTTCATGTATTTTAACTAAATTAAAACTAACAAGACAAAACTGTCTTCTTGGAGAATAGGGACGACTAAACAAAAGGCCCAGGACAGAAAAACACGTAGAAATCAGCTGTCATGGTGGTTGGAAGCTTGGAATCCAATATATTTTTCCAATCAGTGAACACACCATGCTGCTAAGTGCTACCAGGTCATAATTGACAGCAACCATCTTTGGGGTGGATGCTTTAACTAAGTGGCAAAGTTTCCAAATTAGTACTTTTCAGGCCAGTTAGGTGCATAAAAATAAAGACAGAGATCACACTGCAATGTAAGAAAAAGAAAACTAATTTCCAGAACATGCTGATTCAATAAATCTGCCAAGAGAGAGCGAGAAACAGACATTTTCAGAAGAGAACAGGAAGGCTAGTCAAAATATGGCACAGCTGGCAGCTCTTATGAAGGTTCAGATTTGGGTAAGAAACTACATTGTATTGGAAATACACACCGATGCTGTATTATTAGTGGTAGACTAATACTAAAGGTGAAAGACTGCTTAAAATGTCAACTGATCATTTTATTTTTGTTTTAACGCTTTTGTAAAGCATTTCAGCAACTGTTAATGCAGATAAATGACATGACATCATATCTGATCCTGTTAGAACTGATGACCTCTCACAGCAGGAAGGCAAGTGAAATATATTTGTGAATGCTTTCTTTTTCTTTTCCGTTCTTACGGGGATAAGCACGCCAAAGCCCTACAAGAGATCTAAAACTCAGGCACAAAACAAAAAAATAATAAAATAAAATTAATTTAAAAATCCCATCTCCATCACAGTAAAAGCAGAAGAGAATTTGCTTTGTTGACACAACACTATTTAAAACCTAACATTTTCGGAGACGGTCAAGAAACGTTACAAAGAGAGACGTGTTACCTTGAATGGCTGAATCCACACGCAGCAATAAAGACAGAATAAAACAAGAGTAAAAATAATAAACCAACCGGGTGAGTCACAACCACAAGCTATATTTAAGAGCTACTTGCTAGAAATGGACATCAACCAACTTGGAGACAAAAAAATAAATAAATAAAAGACTTTGCTGGTGGTGAGGTGTAAACAAGATGAACGTCAAAGCATTTACCGGCCTTTTTGCCGAACTCGCCCTCGAGCTCGGCTTGTGTCCCAGTGAGGGGAAGATCCACCATTTCCATTGTCACCACGTCTGACAAGGCTTCCTCTCTGGTCCACATCACTCGCCCTGGAAAACAAGCCTCATTACTCGTCTGCAGTCACTCATTCTACCTTCCACACCCTGTTAAAGCCCACAGGGCTCAGCGCTTTCCAACAGCCCTTGTGGAAAAGGTTAGAACTATTTACACACTGGGAATCTGTGGGTCTGGCGTTATTTTTCATGATTAAAAGGCAGAAAATGCCTCTAGCGTCATCATGACGCAAAGCATGGCTCACTACTTACTTTTGTGTTCTAGAACGATCATACACTTACCAACTCCTAAAAACCCAAATACCGCCATTGCACCGGAATAAGATTCTTATAAAAGCAAATATATTTAATCATAGTCTAGTTCTAAGATCTGACCTGGTTTCTTTTAACTAAGCAAACATATGGCAAAAATAAATGTTATTTAAAAAATAGAAATAGAAAATGGAACGCTGTGAAAATGCAGTTACAATGAACACTGAATTAATTCACGAGTAAGACTCTCCTGGGAAAAGAATAACAGTGGGAGGAGACAAAAATGCTTCAGTACAGTGAGTGAGCCTGACTTTTTTTATATCTATTCAAGCTCCATACAATAAAACATTCTTTGTTCATTGTTCACGTTGACCTTCTGCCTCACAGCAAGGAGCTTGCTGGTTCAAATCCCGACTGTGGCCTTAATTTTTTGGAGTTTGGACTTTTTTTCTGCATACATTGATGGGTACCGCTTTTCCCTGCTGTACAAAAACATGCATGCGGGGTTAAACGGTTGCTTTAAATTGCTCATGAGCGAAAGCGGCTGTCCTTGTGTTGGCCCCGCAAGCAATGTGTGGACACACACCTCACCAGATGGCTGCTGGAATAGGTTCAGTGCCACTGAAACCATTAACAGGATTAGGCTTCCTCTTCAAAAACTTTGACAAGGGGATGTTTTCTTTTTGTTTTTGTTAAACCTTTCAGACACTTTCTCTTTTAAAAACAAGATGCATGGTCCCTATTTGAAATTTTAGCTGGACTAGAGTTGGGGAGTGTCAGACCAGCGCTACAACTGTTTTTTAGGAGCAAAGTACCTATTTTCATTTATAACTGAAATGGTTAATTATTGAACATTTTATAAATGTATGAACATTTTGTATGGCCTTTACATATTTTTATTGATTAATATGCTAAATCTCTTTTAATGATTTCTGTTGTTGGACCCAGGAAGAGGGGGTGTGAAGCCCAGCTAACGGGGATCCTAAACAATGAACAATAAACAACATTATTCACTGCTGATGAAACAGTCGGGTTGCATTGTGAGGGCATCTTTACGCTGGTTTACATCCTGATTCGAGAGAAAATTAACTCTCAATTTACCTCAACATCCTCATTTTAAAAGAGCTGCTGACTTTATTTGCATTATTACAGGGGAAGTTATGATAAAACAGAGAATCAGGCAGGTTTGCACTACGGAACAATAGTTGGAACAGTTTGCGCGATTGTAACAGCAAATACTGGAGGCTGATGGAGCCCACTTTGCTTGCTTCATCGTACCTGGTTGTTGGATGAAAGTCAGTGTGTGGTCTTCTGTCTGCACCATGACCCTGTAGCCGACCGAGTCATCCTTCTTCAGGAATGCTTGGACATGCAGCTGCAGGGTAGAATTTAAATGAGTACTTTTATTAAAAGATTCTTTAAATTCCAAAACATGACAAACTAATGGTTGGATTATAGTAAGGTAACTTTTGATACTATTGCTGCTTCACGAAACATAAAGATCAATGGGAAGAAAACAGCAAGTTTCACCCTCTCGGGTTTTCCTTCGTTAGGATCCACAGTGAAAATCAGAGTTGTGTCAAGAAGTCTGCGCCCGGTGTCGGCACTAAAGAGGTTTATACTGCAAGCCTGTAGGGAGGGAACAGATAAGCACTTACTTTAATTATTCATCTGAGAAAAAAAAACTTAAATCTAATCATTTCTCATGTATTATTTATTGTAATTCACTAGGCTAAATATATACATCACTAACACCCAGATTGAGTTGAGAGAGCAATCCTACATGAACTTACTGTCTTATTCTTGGGTGACATAACAGCTGCGACCGTCTTCTCTCCAGTGGTCGCAAACGAAGTCAGCAGTGCCTATAAATTAAGAAAAATGTGTCACTAACTATTTCCCTCACAAATTACTAATTTGTATGCTTTATCTTATAGAACCCCGTCAAGATAAAAGTATACAAATAATACATTTCAGTACAAAATTTTATGGAATTCTTAATGTGCAAGAATCACAGTCAAGAAAATACAATACTAAAAATCACTCAAGCCATCCAGATCAATTGGGCTTTCGACCAAAGTTGCTTTGGGCTGCAATTGAGCTAAAATAATCTGGGATAAATCTTCCACAAAATGAAATGTAAAGAAACAATTACATACAGGCTTGAAATCTCTTAGTGTGACTATCTGCCCGTTGTTCAGCTGCAGAAGCAAATAACGTTCGGGCCCAAGCTGAAGGAAGAACTCTGATAATGGCTTTTGGGCAGGGTTGGGCTGATGTGAGACAAGCGATGGATGAAAGTCTGGGTCCACTTCAAGTCCGAGTGACTGTGATGTGACAAGCGATAGAAAAATTAGGGAGAAGGGGCAAAAAAAGCATTCGTATAGACAATAAACATAGACAGAAGCAGGGAGGCAAAGCAGTATTTCATAGGGTTGAAAGAGTTTTGTTTTGGTTTACTTGATACCTGCAGGGGGATCTGAGTCATCTGTAGCTGTTGGTGTAAGTCGAGTGTATTTAGGGACATTGTTGTTGAGTCTACACACACCAGCGTCCCGTGACCAACCACTGCACAGCTGGCTGGTATGTTGGACAGCCATGGAGCTTCAACTGAGACCTGGAACAATCCCAAACCAAAGAAAGGAACAAATTGGAGTTCAGGTTTTCTTTCACAGCAACATCTACTTGGTAGACATTCAAGCTTTAATAAATAAGAGGTTACCTGCTTGATTATCTCGCCATCTTCCATGCTGTAAACAACAATAGTGATGTGGAAATGGGGGACAATTCCCAACACAAAGACTTGACCATTTCCTCCCGAATACACAGTTTGATAATCCACAGTTTCACTGCAATGGAAAAAAAAGACAATTAATAATAAAGATCATTTTGCTGGTACAATAAAAAAAAAAATAGCACGAAAATAAAATATTTTACCTTTCTGGCAAGTTCTCTACCCATTTTTGATGCCCATTGGATAAATAATGGACAGAGATGGCAGTTTTCTTCAAAACAGCGACATGTTTGACTGTTCCTTGTTGTCCCACCAAACATGCTGATCGAAAACTAAAAACAACAAAACAACCAAACAAACAGTTAGGGTTTAATAAACATTAACCATCTCACATGTCACAACTGTAAACCATAAAGTGTTCACCTTCCAGTGTCCAGCAACATCTCCCAGTTTAAACCACCAACGTTGATGTCCCACGAGCGCAGCATACGCCCATTTCCAACCACTAGTACCGCATCTAAGCACACAAAACAAGTTGTATCAACAGTGAATATGCTAACAAAAGCAGAGATAAAATCTCAAGCTCGAACCGAATAAACAAGAAATAAAAACCTTGTGCATGGTGCAGAAGGGCATCGATGTTTCCCTCTGGACCAGTTTTGTCCACATGTCTCCAAACTGTATCAAACATGGATAGGAGAGAGTGTTGTGTATAACAGCAAAAGACGAGCATATATGACAGCTAACAGGTGTGTTTGTATAAGGCTACAAAAATACTTACAAAGTTCTCCTGTCCTGGAATTTAGCGCTGCAAAAACATTACTCTCTGTTGCTACAAGGACTTTTTTGGAGGACTGCAATTGTGTGTCGAAATGAGAAAAACGAACTTTGCCTACATATTGCTGTCTCCTGTGAATCAAGAAATAAATAAAAAAGAATTTATTATTCATTTTTCTAACTATTATTATCAATTTTCAACAAAATAACTATTGTTACGACTAACACTGGCACGAATAACTTGTAGTTAATTTAGTTACAGTGATTCTTTATGTTTAAAAATCAACCTACTTTTCTTTTACTAAATGTGCTTAAGTGGCTCGTTGTTTCCAAATATTATTTCTAAACCTACCGTTTTTTTTTTTTTAAAAATCGTTATAATTATTTTTTCTTTTAAAATGTCCTCTCCTGAAAATGCTCACTAAACACACCGACTCGGAAATAATGGCTTTGACAGGTGTTAGCATTAGCATCTTCAAATTGTCAGAAAAAATACCTTAGAAAAACGTTACTTTTTATGGCCCATTGGGCTGTTCTTACCAGTCAAATTTTCCTACTTGATCCTCAAATACAGCATGAACAACAAAGAATAAAATACATAATTTCAGCAACAGCAAAATTAGCTTTGCCATTGCAGCAGCTTTGACCAGCTCAACGGAAGGAGGAAGTCGGAAGTGGTCAGACTCACTATTTGCCTGCTAAAACGGAAGTGCTGCCACCAACAGGCCAAAAAGTACAAAGCATAACCGCTTCGCTTGATTCATGGGCATGACAACTTGAGGTTCAAACTCAAACTGTATGGAAAGCCAAAAGTCCAACACTGAAATAAATAGATAACTTGTAAAATAAATAAATAAGCATGGCTGGCCACATCACCAATCAATCACAACAATCACAACCAGCAAGTCAAAATATGAAGTGGCAAACATTTGAACAAAGAAAACTTAATACAAGAATCATCTGAATTTTGTAACCTAAGAATATTTAATTAAGCATAGAAATACTTATAATTTTCCATTGTACGTGATATTTCTTTCCAATAATCACAAAGGGGTAAAGTCACATTCAGTCATCCAGCTGTACCGCTAGATACAGTAAGTACAGTTAGTAGAATTTGGAAACATAAGCAAAACATGCATTGTTGATTCGATGGAAACAAAAATGAGAAAGCATTTCAGAAAGTATACAACAATCCAAACAAAAACTGGTCTTAGGGTTTGCAAACAGATGAGTGTATTCTTACTGCTGAAACTTTTGTTTTTGCAAGAAGAATAAAAAATATGCAATGTGTGCCACTAGTACAATAAATAAATAATTTACTACAGAAAAAAATCCAAGTGTCTCGTCAGAACTATGAAATAATTAAATACAACAAATGCTCAAACAATTTATAAACTTTTCATTTTTTTCATATAATAAATTATTGAATCATTCCTATAACAATGGAATCAATTCTTTATTTTGCTTTTCATTTTATAAAGGAGCTTCTAATCTTATTTATATGATCACAAGCACACAAATGTATTTAGCTACTTTTGGATGCAGTGATGTGTGCCATGTTTAAATGCGCACAGGCACCGCAAAGACATAAATCAAGCAAAATCAAATTACAACACAAAACCAGCAAAGATAATTGTATCAATACATAAATAAAAGTTATGTGCATTAATTTTTGTACAAGACACAAAGTTGAACCGAAAAGAAACATAATATAAACACATCAAATAACGCATATTTGATGTAATTTTGAGCGACGGAGCGCCCCCTGTGATTTACCTTCACAGCCTCTTCCTCAGCAGTTAGTTTTTTCTATGGGATTTCAAGATGGCGTCGAGCGGAGGAGAGGGGGAGCACGAATGGACAGCGGCAGTGCGACCGCTTTTATCAGCTTCATACACTGCTTTTGAAACAAAGGAGCTACCTCAGCTTATTGGCTCTATAATTAACAGGTAACCGGTTACATGTCAGTGTGTTGCTTGTCTCTGTTATCACCAAACCGCCCGTGTTCATCCCGGACGTAGCCTCAGCTTAACTTGCACTGGCATCGAGTTGGTCTCCAACTGAAGCCAACATGCTAGCGTTTCCTAACTTGTTTAAAATGGGTTTAGCTTGCACCGACATATACGTTGCTGGCAAATTGAGACGCTTGCCTTTCAAAGGTGTAAACGTTCTTTTTAATATACCACTGTTGTTCAGTAAACGCTCAAGAATGCCGCAGTGTAGCGTTTTTAAAATATGCTTCATCATTAGCTAGCTAACCGTGGGCCTTCAACTCTGCACTGTAACGTAACGTAGAAACGCTGCTGTCAGAGTAATATTGGACCATGTCAGCTGACGTAACCAAGTTGAACCAGATTGGGGTTTGAAGCCGAACTTGTATGGTACGGTCAAACGCAGATATGGCAACTGTTAGCTAAACTGTTAAAGGTTGAGAGTGGTTCTGTTTTGACTAAAAGTAGGCGGGGACAGCTTTTCTCGGCCGGTTTTGCTTCTTCAGGTGACTTGCTATAAGCATATTGTTTGTGAAAGCATTAGCGTGACTATTTAACGTCAGCGGGATCACCGCTAAGTGAGTGTCAAGTCAGTACAGCTGCAGCCAGGCTGTCACCTGAAACCCCGAGAGAGTTTTAACCTGCAGCGATGCACCCCGGGACTTTGAAGTGAAGAGTTTCATTTTCCTCAGAAACAAATCGTCAATACGTGCCGTGACTTCTGCAGCGGGGACTTAACGAAGTTCTTCATTATCACGTTTCTGTAGTTGGTGTCTTCTGCTCTTAGAGCCTGTTTGTTTTCTCAAGGCCCCAAGCAGGCAAAAAAAAAAGTACTAAAAATCCAAGTTATGAGAATATTGATGTAAAAGGAAACAATCGTTGTTCAATCCGTTGTCTCCTTTAATGATTCACTTGACAGCTTTTTGGGACTGAATGTAGCTTGTCCTCAAAGAATACTCCTGTATTATGTTTCTGCAGTATTTGTGTAAAGGTTTCATTTGACTGAATACTTTTGCTGCTGATGCTGTTTTTGTATCAGAAGTTAATGTTTGAGCGGCTGTTTAATTTTGATAGGAACTGACCAAAAACGGCGAAGGTAACAAGATGGCAAAGGGACGAAATGACCAGCAGTCATAAACACTTTCACGACTGTGTTTTCAGTTCGCTGACACTTAAGTAAATTGTCCAAGCGTAATTTCCTTGCAGCCATAGATTTCACTAGGTTGTCTCGTGTAAAATACCTGAACTTTTACAATTCTTGGAGTTAGAATTGACCCACTTCCACTGCACTTGAATGGCACGTTCTCATTATTTTCCCATGACGAAGAAGGCCAAATATGAACAGTCATGTCTGTAGACAGTCAGGGTTTACCAATCTAAAGTTCCTCAAGCTCATAAAAAGGAATGTTGTACGTAAGCAATATTTCAGTGGCTTTTATTTATTTATTTATTTTTAGAAATTGAGAGGTGGCACTAATGATTAACTGTTATTTAATAGTCAAAATAGTTAAAGATTTTTTTACATTTTACCACAAAGTTATATCAAAATAATAATAAAAAAATTGAATCCCAGAAGCTCATAAAACTTTAATGTTGCTTGGTCCAAGACCTACAAACAGCATGGTTTTGGCTAAATCTAACCCTCCGCACACAGAATTGCTTTTTGACACAATAAATAAACAAACACAAGCAACAACCAATTTAATACAACATAACAGTTAAAGTTGGTATAGGTGTTCAGTCGTTTTATCTAGTAAAGTCTGTGTGGGTTGAAGAGGACTGCCTAGCTGCAAACACTATAATATTTGAACTGAGTTTTACATCTCAGTAATGTATGCAGTATAACAATACGTGGCTACATTCAGCCTGCAAAAAACATTGGAAATATTTTGCAATCCCAGTATTGCTGTACACAATATACTGCAAAGAACGTCATGGACTGTAAACGTGTTAATTAATCATGTGCCAAACATTTATGGTGCCTATGCATGCTATGCATTTTGTGACATTTGCTGTTTAAAGCGGTTTAGTTTTAAAAGGTCATTAAGAAACTAAAGCTGAGTTGTTTCAGTGCCAAAACAGGAAATGTCGGCCCGAAGCAACTTTTCCTGTAAAATCTTGATTGGACGAAAATATTTAACTTTAATTCTTTTTCCAGTAGCTGGATAAACTACTAATTATCTGGGGCCTGCTTGAACTCAAAACAGAAGTACGCTTTTTAATTATTTGTTGCATTATATGATTTTTTCAACATTGGCCAAAATTACTGCCTATCTTCCTAACATTGTGCAGCCCTTGCCTTCGTGGTCATTTGTTATTAACTGTTTATATATTTGTTCAAATATGAAGGACGAAGCAGATAATCAGTTTTTTAGCAGTAGCATTATATTCTCCGTTTTGTGGAGTAACCAACTTCAAACCATACAGTTTATGAAAAAATATTCCTCAACCTGAGCTGCTGAATCCATTGAGGGGGTTTCTGCATCCTTAGTGAAACTTTGTAGTTCTGAATTTTGTTTGGAATAAATTTTTATTTTTTAATTTTTTTTGCTGTATCACATTTCATGAAAACATCAAAACAAAGACAGGATTTTTTTTTTTTTACAGTTTTTTTTTGAGGGAAGTACATTCATGACTGCAAATTTACTCTAAAATTAGGGAAGATGCTGTAAATTTCCAATCAAATTCCCATCTTGTGGTTTGTTACATGCTGTTCCACCGTTTATTTGCAGTGAATCGGACATTCTTCACCACGACAAACAATATGAGCCTTTCTACTCCTCATTTGTGGCTCTTTCTGCACATTACATCACCACAGTTTGTGGTCAAAGTATGTATACTTAATGTTCTGTTTTGTGTTAGGGATAAAGACACTGTCATTCTAAATAAATAAATTGAATGAATTTGACTGCGCTTCTGCAGTCTTGACTAATTATTTTGTTTTTATTTTCTAGTACCAAGAAACCAGCTGTTGTCGGTGGCTGCAGCGTGCAAAGTACTGATTGAATTTTCATTGCTGCGATTGGAGAATCCAGATGAAGCATGTGCTGTATCGCAGGTTAGATTGTGGAAAAAGTGCAGGAAGAAAATTGTACCATTTCCAGATTTCATTCAGTGCTTTATGTTGTTCTAAAGAGAGCGACTGCTTCTATCTGCCACTTTAATTCTGTGTAAATTAAAACTAACATTTAAGTTCTTTTATCCAATTTTTGTTTGCTTATTGCACTTGCATTGTATTACTTCTTCTACAGAAACACCTGATTCTTCTAATAAAAGGACTTTGCACTGGCTGCAGCAGACTGGATCGCACAGAGATCATTACATTTACCGCTATGATGAAGTCTGCCAAGTTGCCTCAAACTATCAAGACCCTCTCGGACGGTGAGTATCCCAAAGCAAACAAAAATAATAAAAAAAAACCCCTCAATTTGGAAAACGAGCAAATCCCATTAGAGAAAGAATGTCTAAATTATTTGTGACTCACGTAAAAGTGTGTCTTCCTGTGTTTCTCCAGTGGAAGATCAGAAGGAGTTACCGAGTGTTGTGAGCCCTGAACTTCGACAAAAAGAAGTGCAAATGAACTTCTTCAATCAGTTGACTTCAGTTTTTAACCCAGATCTTACCACCATCTTGGCTTCACCATCAGCATCGCACATGCAGGTCAGCGTGATCAATTGATAATGGTTTAAACTAACCAAATTGATATTTAATTAACACATATTAAACTTGTTCTATGTAGGGAATTTCCTGGTTTAAATCTATTTGAACGCTTTGTCACTGTTTTTGTTTGAAAAAGCTCATCATACTTATTTCTCAAATCCCCAAACTTTGCAGTCTGAGAGTGACTCAGACGACCAAACCACAGATCAAGCTGTTCAGGCCAAAATGAAGAACGCGTTTGTCTCTCAGAACGTGTCGAGCTTACAGGAACTCGGTCAGTAGTTCCCCATCAGATGCAGTGCAGTAACTTTAGTTATGACTAATTGGCTGTAACAGTGTGTTTGCACCCTGTGTTTGTGTCTCCCAGGTGGGTCTGAAAAGTTACTACGGGTGTGTTTAAACCTGCCGTACTTCCTACGTTACATCAACCGGTTCCAAGACGCCGTTTCAGCCAACTCTTTCTTCATCATGCCGGCTACAGTGGCCGATGCCACTGCTGTCCGCAATGGGTTCGTACTTGTTCGTTAAATCTAGTCTGTGATCTGGTTATACAAATTATACAAATGTCTTTGTGTATGCTCTACATTTCTTTTTTGTTTTGTTTTTTTGCCTTGTAAAATTATATGAAATTTCTGTCTAGATTTCACTCTCTGGTGATCGATGTCACCATGGCTCTGGACACACTGTCCCTTCCTGTACTGGAACCTCTGACCCCAGGAAGACTACTGGATATGACTGTGCTGGCCCTTAGCTGTCTTTATGCTGGTGGGTGTGAAATGCATTTGGTAAAAAATAAAGCGAAACGCCTCCTAGTTCAATTTTTTTTATAAATTTGATCGACTCAAAAAAGATTGACCTGAGGAGAGCCAAGTTTTGTATGATCTTCAGCAGACAAATGTTTTAAGGCAATAGGCCTAACATGCTAAATATTGAGCTGAAGTTTCTTTGCCACAATCACCAAGAGCAACTGACTGCAACCAGGCTTTCTGCAAAGACATGATAGAAAGGACACAGAAATGTCTTCTGATTTCAGTGTCTTTTCTGGGCTGCATAAATGTAGAAAAAGAAAAGTGTGAAGAATTATTTACATTTCCAGACTTTATTGATGTCTTCTTCCTTCTGTCCTCCCTTCCTTTGTTACGAACGTCTGTCGGTCTTCCTGTCTGTTTTTTATTGAATTGCTGAATCTAAGAGTACTTTATGGTTTTTGTAGGTGTGAGTGTGGCCACTTGCATGGCAATCCTTCAGGTGGGCAGCGGGTTGCAGCTTCGCTCTGCCTCTACTGGAACTAAAGAAGAGGACTATGAAAATGACTCTGCCACCATTGTTCAGAAATGTGTAAGTGCCAGAAGTACAAAATTATTGCTGCTCATAATGGTTTTGCCAGTGTTTAGGCATTAAAACCAAAGCGCTTTAATTGGATCTGTGTGTATGTTTTTAACACAAAAAGTCTAGTTTTTCTACATTTGCACATCTCAGTTTAAGTCTGTATCCAGATTTTTTGCATTTTGTTGTATTTTACGGTTGAAAACTTTTTTTAAGTTCGATGCCACAATGTTTTTTTTCAATCTATCAAATAATGTTTTGATCATTTTTAGTTTTTCTAAATTTAGAAACATTTTATGTGCATTTGTTTTTGATAAAATGTTTGCCTTTCTGTGTTCAACATTTTGAAATGTAAATTAGGCCTTGCACTTTAAGTTATGAATTATAAGTATGAAATGCCACCTCCAGCATGACAAAAAGAAATAAATTAAGTCCTTATTATTTATCATTGAAAAAACTTGGATGTCGTGTGTTGATATAAGTGGAAGTTAACAAAATGAGCTTTGGCTCAATCAGAGTGTAACTCTAAAGAACAAAGAAACAATGTCAGTTTCATCTTTTACTCAGAATCAATTTCATTTATATATTTATTGATCCATTTATTTATGCTTTGTGTTGTAATTCACTGTGAATAAATGCTGTGATAAAGTGATAAACTTTGTATGGCAGAGTTCAAAAACACCAATTTAAGTGGACAAAATTACTTATTTATTGCAAATCATGTATATTTTGAATTTAAATAATGGTTTTTAAAAAGGCTATTTATTTAGGTTACCAAAGCTAAACACTATATTTAGTTTGGCCAAACATTAAATGCAAAGAAATGCCAGAATTTTTAATACAATTTTTTGTATTCTGTTATTGATGCTCTTGCTCACTTTTCCCTTTGAAAAATATAAAAAAACTACAAATACAAAATCTGTGTTCTAACAGTTGGAGATCTATGAAATGATTGGGCAGGCGATCAGCAACTCTCGCCGAGCTGGAGGAGAGGTGAGTACCAGGTTTGATTAGAAAACTAGAACAGCTGAAGAAAAATGTGCCCTGCACTTTCTGTCCTTTACATGATAAATGCCTTTTTTTATGTTCAATTTAAGAAAAGATGACAAATTTTGTGACTCTGTGCTTCAGCATTATCAGAACTTCCAGCTGCTTGGAGCCTGGTGCCTCTTAAACAGCCTGTACCTGATTCTGAACCTGAGCCCGACCGCCCTGGCAGACAAAGGCAAAGAGAAGGATCCCCTGGCTGCTCTGCGTGTCCGGGATATTGCCGCTCGCACCAAGGACGGCGCAGGATCGCCAAAACTTGGCCCTGGCAAAGGGTAATTTTAAATGATTAAAATACAACAAGCATTTTAATACATACATATACAGTTAAGACCAGCATGACTTAATATCCCGTCTTCAGTTATCTTTTAATTTTACAAGCAATGTTTCTGCTGGCTGAAAATGTTAATGTTTTGGAGTGATTTAACCAGAGTCCCTATTGAGGCTGACAGAGAATCTGTAGAGGGAGTAAAAGATTAAGTTGGTGGAGAGGAATCCCTCCGGTCTCACAGATTTAGAGCTCATCACCAAAAATAACAGTGGAAACGTCCGAAAAGCTGGTCAGCAATTATAAAAAGAGCTTGATTGCTGAAATATCTAATAAGTGCTGGAATTTATTAAATATTTTATGTTGTTTAGTTCTCACTGTTGATTCTGGCCAATTTCTATATATTCTTAAAATAATCCTGGTAAATAGGTCTCATAAGAAATTCATTCTGCAAAGAGCAATTACTAAGCGACTGCTTAGAGATTTTCTAAACAGTTTTGGTGTGGAAATTAATTTTAGCTTGTTTTTATGTGCTTATGTTTTTTTTTCCTCAAGACACCAAGGGTTTGGAATATTGTCTGTGATACTGGCCAGTCACGCCATCAAACTTTTGACCTCGCTCTTCCAGGATTTGCAAGTGGAGGCGCTGCACCGGGTGAGTTAAGTTCTCCACGGTCAGGGTTGTTTCCTATTGTATCGTTAGAAGGAGTTCATCTCTTATTAAATAATTGTACTGCTATTTTTTAATCACACATTGATGATGCCATAGTGTTATTATCAGCAGTAGCATTCACGAATAATCAAATTTAGTTAATTTTAAGAATCCATTACCTCCAGAACGTAACATTTTACACCTGATTAGTTGAGGTATAGAAACGGCTCTACATTCTGTAGGGGGGGCAAAACTATTTTAACTTGAAGTGAATTTTCCTTAAAAAAAAAGTTTCAATTACTAATAAATGACATTTAACTGTTGCAAAGTGATTAGGAGCCCGATAGTCTTGTTGTAGACGTCGCGGCAAAATTGAAAGCAGTAATTGCTCTGAAAAGGTGCCATTTAATTCTTTTGGACTTGTTCAGTTTTGGTCATTTTTAGGTAAAGTTAGGAGCTGCCGGGGGATGTTTTGATGTGTTACTAGGGGATTGCTTTATACTCGATTTAACCACCAATGACTGAAAATAATTTTCAACTGTCTATTTATATTCTACTGTAACGAGATGCGCTGCAAGAGATCACCCACCACTATTTTTGGCTTAATCAGGGATTATGTTAGTTCATGTTGTGTCAGTATAAACTGACCCAAATGGGGATCAGAATCACAAATGATAGAAACTATGTGAAGCGTACAGAAAATATACATTTAATTTATACCAGATATCTGATTATTTATCTTGATGATTTACAAAAACATCCAAATACAGAAACCCAAGAACCAGTACATGAGTACAAGTGGCAACATGGGAGTGAGAAATGGGGCTGCTAGGTGGTAAGAGATCGAATGACCCAGCATCATCTGAAAACATTTTAGCCTTTAACACTTGGTTGTCAGTGTTAATGGCTAACATGTGTTAAACACAAGTCTTTAACGCTTTTGGTTTGTGAATGTTCTGTGATTCTTGCCAAGTCACATACCATCTTTAATAGTCAACAAAATGACGATGTGCACGTTTGCAAACCAGTCAAGCTAGTATTCACAGACTCCTGGAAAGATTTATCAAGTTTCGGTGGTAGAACATTTTGTCACACAACTTAGAAGCATATGTCATATGCAGAATTAAATATACAACTAAACACTGTGAATAATGTTTCTTCTTTATA
This sequence comes from Girardinus metallicus, assembly GCA_903067095.1. Lineage (NCBI taxonomy): Eukaryota > Metazoa > Chordata > Actinopteri > Cyprinodontiformes > Poeciliidae > Girardinus > Girardinus metallicus. Next base: position 16,792 of record CAEGAE010097570.1, read on the forward strand.
AACACCTTCCCCCTTTCTGCAGGGGTGGGCAAGTGATGGACCACCAGCCGAGCTCAACATCATGGCACAAAGCACTTCAATCCAGAGGGTCCAAAGGCTCATCGACTCCGTTCCTCTGACAAATCTTCTCTTCACCCTCCTCTCCACCTCTTACAAAAAGGTGCAGATTATAATGTAGTTTGAAAATACTTGGGGAATAAATTTGATGGTTTTCATAACATAGCTTCACATAAAGCAGTAGCCAAAAGGATTCATTGTAATCAGAGAAGTATATTGGCATTTAAAACAATGACATAAAACATATTTCTTACATTCTTCTTTTTCGTGTTTTTGTTGGGGATTTGTTTCAAAACACAGGAATAAAGCAGGCATACTATTTAGATGTTATAGTTGAGGCTCTGGTGTGTTTGCTTTTTTCCAGGCTTGTGTTCTGCAGCGCCAAAGAAAGGGCTCAGTTAGCAGTGATGCCAGTGCTTCGACAGATTCAAACACCTACTATGAAGACGATTTCAGCAGCACGGAGGAGGACAGCAGCCAAGGTACTTTACTGTTCTGGATTCAGGAAAAGCATCAACACTACAGATGGCCTAACAAATGCTAGAATATATTCCAATAAAGCAGTTTAAATTTGCAAAATCACTGAAGGAATTTTAAGTCATAGGGAAGCAGCAGAGTATTTGCATGCACAGTAGGAAAAATAAATACTCTGGGAGACTTTTGAGATGAAGGGAAATGTTTTGCTGTTTAAAATGGGGGACTTTTGTTTAGAAATTCTGGTGGGTAACTACATTATTTTACTATTTGAAATTACAGAAAAATTGTTCTAAAGCAAGTACATTTTTGAGATTTAAAATGGTCAAATGACCGTGGATGTTGTAGAAATAACGAAGCTGTTTTTTTTTGTGTTTTTTTTAAGTTAAATGTCCGGCAGGAAATGGCAGCAGTGAAAGATAAATGCATATATGCACACAGTGATGTTCATTTTTATTCCCTCCCTTAAAAAATGCCAGTTTAGTTGACAGTGTTTACTATTTCAGCAGAGAGAAGAGAGGAGAAGACAAGTGCAGCTTGTGTCTCAGGTCAGCAGTTTTCTGTCCTCAGGTCAAAGACTTGGTGTCCACATCGCTGTCTTAGATTCATTTTCTTTTTTTGTTATGTTACACAAATTAGACTCTTAAGTTATCAACCTAATCCTCTAAAATGATTAAGCCAGAGATGAACAGCCATATAAAAGTAAAAAGAAATACTATAAAAATAGTATTTTCTTGTGATTCTTATCAGCTATTTCACATTGTTTCTGTCAGAGGTTCATCTGTGGCTCGCTGTCTTTCTAAGGATAATACCAATGCTCCTAAATGTGGGTGCTTATTAAATTTAGTTCTAAAGCAATCATTAGAGCTGACTGACCAACTGAAAGTAAACGGTATTGTAATCTACAGTGAAAGCGTGAAGCTCCTTGTGTCCTTGGAATCTTTTTCTTTTGCTGTCTGTATTTAGAGCACATATCTCTTCCAATCTGCGGCTATGATTACCTCGCTGTTGTTTTTCCACAACAGCATGTGACAGAAGAACAGATTGTTTATTATCAGAGCATAAAACATAACCTGGATTTTCACTGGGAAAATTGCATAACGCTATTCAAATTGCATGGTCTGTTGATATTTAACAACGCATATTTTCTAAAAACTAATCAGAGCCTCTGGTTTGAAACTTGCATTATTATTGTTTATATTAATAATGAGCAAAGACTAACCTAATTGTCTAATGCAGCTCTGTACTGTATTTTTTTGTCACATTTCAAGATAAGAAAACAAATTAACAGTTAAGTCACCAAAGCCAATGTGACTTTACAAGTCCTTTACTTGTCAATAGTTTAGATTTCAAATTTGAACCTTTTTATTGCTATTGAGGCAGATCTGGACTCTTGAATAAAACAACAACAGAACCCACATCAAAATATTGGTATCATTCTTGAATACAGTCACTTTAAGTTGTATGTGAAGGTCTGAAACACAAAATGCTTCATCTTGCCGTCACCTAAAAAGTTTTGATTTATGTGTTTTGCATGCAGATGTGAAGAACAGCTTGATGTAGTGTTCTTTTAAAAACATAAAAGCTGCCTCTCTTTCTCTCTCTCTCTCTCTCTCTATGTCTTTTCTGTCTTGAAATGACTTCACTGTTGTTGGGTAGCATCACCGACGGGCTTGTATGTTTTGTGTGTTGTGGGTCAGAGGACAGACAAGAGGGTTGGCATGAAGGAGTAAATTGAGGCTTAAATTTTCAAATGTGAAGGGTTTGTGTTGGTGGTGGAATTATTTGTATGTTAATGGACGTATTTTTATGTGGATAGTATTTGCCAGGTTGTTGTTAAAAATGTGAGGGGCAAAGATTTGTGGCCAGTTTTCAATCATTTCATTTTTTTTTTAAAGCTCTGCCCTGCTGAAACCATCTTTGTCTGATTCTAATTTCTCCAAAGGAACTCTAATAATACCTCGCCTTATGTATGTTAACAACTATTGAATGCTTACATTAGGAACAGAGGCAACCAGGCTTAACTCTGTTTGAAACGAAGTTTAGTTTTAGATATCTTTTTGTGCCTTCTTTATGTTTCAGCAACTGTTTCATACTAAAGATGGCTAACTTGGTGTTCTTTCCTTAGCAAGAATATCAAAGCCAATGAATGTTATTTTCTTGACTTGGGAAAACTTAGTTATGATGTATTTACTGAGTGGAATTAAAATCTTTCTAGTAATGAAGGATATTAATATGATCTCAATACTTGGAAGGTTCTTTGTCACAGCTCATCTTCTTAAAACATAATGCTCTGTGAAAAGGACTATAATAAACTTATAGATTTCAAAACAGATATTTCCATAGAAAAAAAAAAAGGGGGGGGGACAAAACCCTTTCTATTGCAATGAAATCAGACAAAAATGTCCTGTTTGGCTGATTTAAAAATACTAAAGAAATTGTACGTAACTGGGTTAAATAAACATTTAGTCTGATTTAGAAAGGGACCGATTGTGTTTTCATACAGCATATGTAAACGTTCATCTGTGTGACAATCTCACTGTTCTGAACTTTGAGGTTAAAGTCATTAAAAGAACTTGTTTGCCTGAGCAGCTTAGGCTTCCATTTACACAGATGGAAAATCGTTTGATTAGACACAATGCCCTGCCTGAGAAGTAGCCTAAAATAACATTTAAGAAGTTGACCACCATCTTAAAGCATAGTTTTTGTTCGTAAAGTGGAATTAGCAACAATCTATCTAAACTTGATGGATATTTTTTGTGTCAATATGTCAGATCTAAACTCCTGGCACATTTTTGTCTGATAAATTATGCCCCCACTTAATAATACGACACTGAGATGCTTTCATTTTTGTGAGCTAGAGGTCGCCTTGTAGAGTAACAAGATATGTATTCTGCATAACGTGTTGGAATGTGACCCTAGTATCATTTGTCTGAATGTTGCCTGTGTCACAAATGCATGAATAAGAATGTGCTCAATCAGAAGCTGCTATTAAGCAGATTTCAGAACAGAACATTACATGAACCTGATGGTGAAAAGAATATTTTAAAGAAAGAAAACTAAGAATTTACTCTATGGAACTGGTTGTTCAAACATTTAAGGTTTAATTTCAATATTTTGCTTTTGTTTTAATATGTAACACATGCAAACAAATACCGTTGTATTTATCGTTAGCTTAGCAAAAAAGAATAATTCATTCTTGCAATCTGATGCAGTGCTATTCAATTATAAATTCCTCCTTATTCTTAGTTATGTGATTATTTATGAGGGTTAGTGCATTTTAAAAAAAAAGTATTCACTATTTACTTTGGTCCTTGGCTGTTGTCCACTGCTTGTGCTGCTAAAGACGTCATGAACCAATATGAAGCTTTTTATGTTTTCTATTGTAGCCCCACAAATGGCTTATTGTAGATGTGGAACATGTTTTCTTTTTCAGTTTCGCTTGAAGCAATGCAGTTAAATTACCTGAATTTCTTTGGCAGATGACGACAGTGAACCTATCCTGGGACTGTGGTTTGAAGAGGCCATTTCACCAACCAAAGACAAAGTGGCTCCTCCACCCCCTCCCCCTCCTCCGCCCCTGGAGACGTCACCCAGACTCAAGAGCCCCAGCAAGCAGAATCCAAGCGAGAACGGCAACATTTTAGCAGGTCGGAAGGATCCGGAAATGGTAAATCACGTCTATTTTCATAAACTGTCATAAAATCGGTCTATTTCCTAAGAGCTTATAGATGTTTTAGATTTTAGCGACATCCTGTGGCGGCGCTCTCAGTCATAACCGTTCTTGTAGTTCCTCAGTTTGACCTCCAACATTCTGAACTTCATCACCACCTCAATGCTGAAGTCCAGGAACAACTTCATTCGCAACTACGTCAGCGTCTCTCTTACAGAACAGCACATGGCGACGCTTGCCAGCATCATCAAAGACGTGGATAAAGATGTCAAAGGTAAGTTTTGCCAAAAATACACATTTTTGTTCATAGCTCTACAAAACATGAAGAAGAGTGTGTCATGTTTTTGTCTCTTAGGCTCCTCAGATGAAGTATTTGCTTTAGCTCTGTACCACTTCAACCACACCCTAGTCACCTCCGATCTTCCATCTCCAGTTTTGCAGGCAAGACATGTTTTTTTTATGCTTTACCATTTCCTTCAGATTATGGGACAATTGTACCCTATAAGTAAAAAGTAATGGCTGGTGAGAATAATTTTTTTTTTGCATCTTGTCATTCACAGAACACCCTCCTGCAACAGTTGGGTGTTGCTCCCTTTTCAGAAGGTCCCTGGCCTCTGTACATTCACCCTCAGTCGTTGTCGGTCCTCTCTAGACTTCTCCTCATCTGGCAGCACAAAGCCAGCGTGCAGGGAGAACCAGATGTGCCGGAGTGCATGAAAGTTTGGGAAAGGTAGGATTATCACAGAAGTATTCGTCTGTCCATATCATGGAGTGATTAAGAATTTGTAATTTTGTCCTGCACCTTATTGTTTTGTTTTCTTCTTTTTTACATTGCGTCATAAAATGTAGAAAACTATTTTTCATCATAAGTATTGATTACAGATTAATGGTCGAAGCTGAACTGTAGTTATCATGACAACCAGAAAATTTTCAACGCGATTTTTTGCTTTGTGACCTTTCTGACCGACTCATTGGTTTTATTTACTCTTTAAAGCCCTGATGTCACTAATACTGGTAATGTATTTTGTTTTCTCGTACGTTCAGCAAAATAAATGCAGAGTAAAATGATCTCTGTCTCCAAAGCTCTGCAAGAACAAGATAAATGGCTGATTTTGTCCATGATTGTATTTGCAATGAATCAGGTGGAGTTCATCTGTGTCATTACAGCACTCAGCCATACTATGTTAGAATGCATAAGCAAAATAAATAAATAGGGGCAGGTTTTTATTTATTTATTTTTTGGCAATAATGTTTGCAAAAGGGTTTAAATGTTTAATAAAACAAAGACATAAACATGGGAAACTCAGTGATGTATTATTTCTGTAATCACACATCACATTCCCAGTTTACTCATGCTTATTTCCCTCTTCTTTCTTTTTTTTTTCCCCTGTTTTTTACTGGTCATTATTCCAGATTTCTAGGAACCCTGAAACAGCACACCATCCAGGGCTCTGTCCAGTCGGAGGACGACCTTAATGTGGAACACCTCCAGTTGCTCCTGCTCCTTTTCCACAATCTGTCTGAGCGCGGTCGACGGTCGGTCCTCACCATGCTCACCCAGGCCATTGTTGAAGTGGCCCAGAGCAGGGACTCCCAGCTGAAGGCGGTACCCCTCAACCTGGCCCGGTTGCTACTGGTTTTTGATTACCTGATGCGTCACTACTCCAAAGCTCCCTTATACCTCTTTGAGCAGGTTAATACTTTATTTAACTAATTGTTTTTTAATTGAGAGCGCAGATTTTGCGGGACAGATTTGTCCAACCAGTACACCGCAGATAGATTCTTATTTAATATTTTTTGGCGCAAGTGTTTCACCAACAAATTGAATCTCCTTAAGATAGAACATTTTATCTACAATACAAAGTGGGGTTTTATTTTTGTTTTAATTTAATTTCATAGTAAATGCAGCTAGAAATAAAGTATGGTTTTACACATCCCTTTTCTACAAAAATTGGCCTACCTTGTTCTTTTCAAAAAAACATTTTACTGAGTTTAAAAATTAAACGGCTTGATGAACTTTCATTGCAGGTGCAGTACAACCTCCTCACCCCGCCATCCGGTGGACCGAGTTCTGTTCAGGAAGGTGGAAAATGTAGTAGTCTCCCGCTTTACTATGGATTTAAAGAGGTGGAGGAGAACTGGGCCAAACACTGTTCAGCAGGTAGATCTTAAAAATCACTTAATTTTTAGGATTAAGTGATTTTTTAAATTTTTTTTTATTTGAAGCTGCTCCACCTTTTGATTTATTATATTGCTATTACATTAGTAAATCTCTTTAACTCCAAATTCATTTTAAATATTCTTTTAAGATGCAAACGTTCAGCCCAAGTTCTACTGTGTGCTGTCGCCTGAGGCATCTGAAGATGACATCAGCAGGTTGGATAGTAAGGTACAGTTAACTTTAATAAGGTTTCTGAGTCCTTTCAAATCTACACAGTTATTAATCATACAGTTCACTGTAAGTACCAGTTAATGAAACCTCTTATTATTTGTCTTGTCAGGCATTCCCAAAGCTGATCAGTGGAGCGGTTAAATATGATGAGCTGTATGCGTGGCTGGTCTCACTCCTGGAAGCAGGCTCTCAGTTTGACACAGCCAGAAGACAGGAGGGCAAACCAATCACTCCTGTGGTGAGTTCACCATATCCAAGCTGAGCAAACAGGCTCCGGGTGATATTTTATTGAAGTTTTATGATCATATTTGAGATATCATTAAGAAATATGTCGTATTGATGACTTTGTAAGCTCAATAAATGGCCACCTAATGCCGTTTGAACTCGACACAGGAGGCCTGCTCCCTTCAGTACTACTTCCTGGTACTCTGGAGAATCCTGGGAGTGTTGCCACCCTCCAAAGCTTTCATGGAGCAGCTGAAGACCGGCTGCAGCGACCCCAGTGAAAGTGACATCTTGCATACGCTGCGGTGGTCCTCACGTCTGCGGGTGTCTACGTACGTTCACTGGATCAAGGTTCGTTTCAGCGTGAAAGTATTACTGCTTGTTTTAAAAGCAGAAGTGTCACTGTGGAAAAGTATATGTCATTTGACTTTAGCTAATAATCACTTTTTTTCCACTTTAAATTAGTCATTAAAACTAAAAATGTAATTTTGTTTTCTAAAATGATGTTTATTCAGAGACAATTTATTTGTGGATTAAAAACTACTGCACCACACTAATGTTGTGCTGATTTATCTTTATTAACTTGTGGTTTTTGTGGCGTTGTTCTGCCTGCGTCATCAGGAGCACTTGGTAAAGCAGGGAATGAAAGCAGACCAAGCAGCATCTCTTGTTGAGACGACGGTATCAAAGTGCAGCACTGTGAAATATGATGTGGAGCTTGCAGAGGAGTACATTGCCAGACAGGTATTGATCACAACCGTCTCTCTTTGTTCCTTAAACAATATTTTATACCAAGAGTCTCCCTTTGACAAAAATATTCTGTTCCAGATTTCCACCTTTTCAAGTGTTGATCCGAACGTCGTCCTTCCACTGCATCAGCTGCCCTCCCTGCAAGCAATTTATACTCTGGATGCAGTCATTTCTAAAGTCCAGGTTTCATTAGACGAGCATTTGTCCAAGGTTGCAATCGAGGCCGACGCCCACAAGTCCTCCGATGTCACAAAAAACTTGCTGCCTGCTACGTTACAGCTCACAGACATTTATACTGCTTTCACAAGGTAAGAATCATCCATTTGTGGAAGCCATTCTAAGTTTGCTCTTGAATCATATTTTCTTAAAATGTTAAAAGAATATAAGAAGTCTGATTTAACTTTTCTCTATCAGATCCTACCTCCTGCTAAACATCCCAGAGGAAGGTGACAACAAGCTGACTGATGCAAAGCTCCAAGGTTACGCTGCAGTTCTGTCCATTGGCTCCACACGCTGCAAGGCCAACCTGCTGGGTATATTTTCAATTTTTTGAAACTCCAGGCAAATAACACAATTGCTTTGACAGCTCTGTGTAATATATCACTTTTAATCTTAAATTAAACTTTACAGGTCATAACTTGATGCAGAACTTGCCATCAGCTGTACAAACGGTTTGCGAGACTTGGAACAGCGTCCACACTAATGAGTTCCCCAACATTGGCTCATGGGTAAGTGAAGAAACTTCTTGTTGTTTTATATAGTTCAATTTTGGCCAGAGCTTTTTAATTAGGATGATCTTTATGCTGCATCTGGTCCCATTATATAAATGTTAGCTACACCTTTTATTAGCTTTGTCAAACAGTTATCTTTTATGCTCGTAGAAAGGCAGGAGTTAGAAATTTATTTTCATTCAGACACACTCCATCCAATCATAAAAAGTCTCAGAGGTGCATAATTTATGTGTCCACCGCACCTTTCGGGTTTTTTGTTGTCAAAAGATTTAATAACCATCAATGTAAGATATGGGCGATAAAGTATCTTTGTTGTGAACAATTAATATTGTAATTCAAATAATGCAATAGTTTGCCCACTATACTGATGACTATTAATAATTTTGTTGAGCACTAAAAATTATTTATAAACAATTGAAATAAATATAACCAATCAGAGCAACGTGTTAGATGTTAGATGTTGGATGATTTTCTTTCAGTAGGGAAGGTAGAGTACAGGATTGACTTAAAACTTACTGCATTTGCATTTAAATACAGTGCATTTGCATGTATCTATAAATGAGGGCATTAAATAAAAATTGTACCAAATATTTCTATTGCTGAAATAAATTTTACCCTTTTTTTTTTTTTTTCCCTCAGCGAAATGCGTTTGCTAATGATACCATCCCATCCGAGAGCTACATCAGTGCCATCCAAGCAGCTCATCTGGGGACTCTGAGTTGTCAGTCCTTGCCTTTGGCCTCTTCTCTAAAACACATCCTTCTCTCGTTGGTTCGCCTCACTGGTGACCTCGTCGTGTAAGTTGCAGTTTCTTTATGTTTTAAAATTAAAAAGACTTTAGTATCTTAATGGGACTTGATTTCTGTTAGCCGCCTCCTTTTAATACTGTTGGTCGTCCGTCCCTTTTAGTACAGAAGAGCTGAATCCCACTCAGGTTGTGAGCACGCTGCTGCCCCTGTTGCTGGAGAGCAGCACAGAGTGCGTAGCAGAAATCAGCAGCACCTCGCTGGAGCGCATTCTTGGCCCGGCAGAGTCTGACGCCTTCTTAGCCCGCATCTATGAGCGCCTGGTCACAGGATGCTACAATATCATTGCAAATCACTCAGACCCTCACAGGTATACAACAGGAGATAGGATTCATTCATTTCGCTTTTAATATCGCAAAAATATTTTGCTGTGTTGTTGATGAATACAAACAGAAATAATCTTTGACATATTTTCAGTGGCCTGGATGAGTCGGTTCTTGAGGAATGCCTGCAGTATCTGGAGAAGCAGCTCGAGAGCAGCCAGGTTCGAAAAGCGATGGAGGAATTCTTTTCATTCAGGTATCGGTTTTGCTGACGCCGTAGGTAGCTATATGTAGCGTCTTCTTCTTCAACATGATGTGTGTCTTTTTCAGTGGTGAGCTTGTCCAGATTATGATGGCCACAGCCAATGAAAACCTGTCTGCAAAGTTCTGTAACAGGGTGCTGAAATTCTTCACCAAGCTCTTCCAGCTCAGTAAGTTTACTGTCTGACTTTATTTAAAATAATAAGCAGGCATCTTAACGCTCAGTGTTGATCAATTAGAAATTAAAATAAGTCTTAATATCTATATGGAAAGCAAGGGCTTACAATATATAATAATTTTGTAGGCCTAAATAAAACAAATGAAGGAAGAAATTGACATTCTTAAGTCATAAGCCAAATGTCAAGAAAATAATTTCATAGTAATGTAATTAATATTTTATTCTCTACAGCTGAGAAGAGTCCAAACCCAAGCCTGCTGTGTTTGTGCGGTTCTCTGGCCCAGCTGGCCTGCGTGGAACCGTCTCGCCTTCAGTCCTGGCTGACCCGCATGACGGCGACGCCGCCCAAGGACACGGAGCAGCTGGAAGTTGTGCAGGAAAACCGACAGCTGCTGCAGCTGCTCACAACTCACATTGTGCGTGACAACAGTCAGGTCGGCGAAGGAGTCTGCACCGTCCTCCTCAGCACACTTATTCCCATGGCAACAGACATGTTGACCAATGGGGATGGAACGGGTTTCCCTGAGCTCATGGCCATCATGGCAACTCTGGCCAGTGCCGGGCAGGGGGCTGGTCACCTGCAGCTTCACCGCGCGGCGATCGATTGGCTGACAAGGTGGTAAGGAGCCACTTTTATTCACTGAAGGGCCCTTCCAAATTTTTCACAAAATGTATTCATTTGGTGACTGCATATACCTGAAATATTTCAGTGTACAAATATTTGTACATTAATATAAAATGTTTTTTTTTTTTTGCAGCAAAAAGTATTTGACACAAAAGAATGTGGTGGAGAAAGTTAGCACCAACTTATCTCATGGAAAGGTAATTCTTGTCTTTTTTTTTATATTTTACTTTTTTTTGGTAAATCATCCAAATGTCTAACACGTTGCTCTAATTATTTACATTTATTTCATTTGTTTATAAATAATTGTTATGCTCTCAAGCATGTGCTAGCTTTAATTAATACTGTGCCTGTCTTGCATTCTCAGCATGCCGTAATGCTAGAATGCTCGTGCCACATAATCTCCTATTTGGCTGATGTGATGAACGCCCTGCGGCAAAGCAGCGGTCAGGGCACCTCGGCTCTGCTTGTAGACGGAGAAGAGAAAGCAATGGAAGTGGACTCAGACTGGGTGGAGGAGCTGGCAGTCGAGGAGGACGACTCCCAGGCAGAAGACTCTGTAAGACGTCATGCTTCAGCTCCGGTTTTATTAAATAATAATAGTAGCGTAACTTTTGTATCTGAATGGTTTATTTTTATCTTTTAAAAACAATCATCGCTGAGTGCGCAGTATTCTAAAAGACAAAATGTCATTAATTTCTAAAAACACATAAACTTTTTTGTCATTTATTTCACTCTCCAGCACGTTATTGCTCTGAACAGGATTAATTATTTATTTGTACAGTGTACAACAAAACATAGAAATAAACATGTTGTTGTTGCTTGACAGGATGAAGACTCGCTTTGCAACAAACTCTGCACCTTCACCATAACTCAGAAGGAGTTCATGAACCAGCACTGGTAAAGACAAATTTGTTTCCAGTAGTTTGCTCGTAACTTTGAATCAAAACAACTTGAAATTATAATCCATATATTTTACATTTCCTAGACAATTGCCAAACCTTTTCTCACACTTCAAACTTTTTGTTTATCAAGATAATGCAAGCTATCAATCTATCGCTCACCAGGCCTTTATCTTTATCAGAATATGACTGCCATATTAATGCAATTAGACATTGGCTGGTAAGAGATTCTCATGGTAGGATAACCTTGAGTGAAAACACCTTGATGCATAATGTAGCATCAATCATAGCGTTTATTATGAAATATATAAGATTTTTTTATATTAATATCTCATCTGCACAAAGAGCGCTGGAAGATTTTTTTTTTTTTTAGCAAGTTTTGTTTTCACAACCTGGTAGTATTTAAAGACAGACAAAATCTGAAGAAATAGTTATGGAGTAAGTATAAATAATCAACTGTTAGCACAGCTTATGCATGCACCTTGTTATTCTCAGAAACAAGGGATTACAAAATAACTTGGGGAAAGACAATAAACAGTTAATTACTCTGATGCTAATATGACATTTTATGATTGTGTTACAGGGTTTTTATTTAAGACTTAGACCAAAACAAAAGACAGCTTTTAACATGCAGCTCACAAAGTTTAGATGACCACCAGCATCAGTTTACAGCTGGGCCAGAGCCAGAGTTTGGCCAGAACTAGCAGCAAAAAGAACAAGAACTAGCAGTAGACAAGCACTGGAACCAGTTTAATGGAAACACTTCCTCTGTCATCTCCTTATAAGGACAGTGGGAACCCAGAGACAGAACATTTTAATGTGTTTCAAATCGCAACTTGTTCAAGCCTCAGAACACGTCAGTAGCGTTAACCGGCCCATACCTAGTTGCTGCGCTAATGTACCAGACATTTGACGTTCATCTGTTGTTTTTCCTATTGTAGGTACCACTGTCATACCTGTAAGATGGTAGATGGGGTAGGTGTGTGCACAGTGTGCGCCAAGGTCTGTCACAAAGACCATGAGATCTCCTATGCCAAATATGGCTCTTTCTTCTGTGACTGCGGTGCCAAAGAGGATGGCAGCTGCCAGGTGAGACCGAATACCTCAGGTCATCATGGGAAGAGAACAACAGCGGTAACTTTGGTTTGCAAGTCATTCCCCCATTGACTTCCATCCAGTCATTTCATTTGATCAGGATTATAGCTAGTCCACACCCGTGGCCAGAACTAAAATGCTACAATTGCCTGCCCTTTTGTTTTAGCATGTAGCGAAAAGGCCAGCTTTCCTAGTTAACCTATAATGTTGGTTTTGTAAATGTGCATGCGAAGAGAAAGCCATCCACTACATGTTTCTGTGTTTATTGTTTATTGTGGAGTAGCAAAGACCTGCAGTGGTTGTTAGTGGATTGTGTTGTCTGCTTCGATGTATGTTACAGTTGTCAATAAGAGCTTGGTGCAGTTTCATGTATATAATTATTATTTTACTTTTGTGGTTGTTTGCACACAGTTTTCTTATGTTTTAGAAGGGTAACAGTACATGCTATTAGCATGCCTAAAGTTAAATTTAGGTCATTAATCTGAGAAAATGATTAACAGCCTAGTTTTGTCGAGCTTTTTAATGCATTTTGGACTAAATTTGTGTCCATCTATCACCATTTCTCCAATGGTTTGTTTACTGAATGCTTAAAAGGTTAAGGGAGCTAGTGAAATGAAAACACTTAGATTAACCTAACTTTAAAACTCTTAATGTTGAAATAGTTGTGTATGATGTAACGCCAAAGTGTGCATTCATTAAAACTGAGCATTCTGCTGAAGCTAGCTTTTTTTTTTTTTTATCTCAACTTTATAAGGAGTTTTCACTGGATTTACTTTCACCCACAGGCTTTGGTGAAGCGCAGCCCCAGCAGTGGCATTAGCTCAACTCTGAAAGAATCATCAGCGTTCCAGAGTGAGATGCGGATGCCTGAGAGCGCCATCAGACACCAGAACGCCTCTCCATCCGAAAAGGGCAAGGTCACAATCTGTGATGGCAAATCCAGTGATGAAGAAAGACCAAAGAAAAACAGCGTCTGCAAGAGCATCGAGGGCTGCCAGGAAGAGTTGCTAGCACAAGTGGTTAGAGAAATCTCTTTTCTTAATTTGTTTCACTCCATATGTTACCCAAGTGTGGTGCCCCTTTATTTCCTCTAGATTTATTTGTGCATTCAATGTACATTATGACACCTGTGGTTTTGGCCCGTTTTTTTGCGACAGATGGGATCATCCACTGCTGCCGTCATACTTGAAATGCTCATGTTTCTGATGGAAGCCATCCAGACTAACTTCCAGCAAGCCTCCGCTGTAGGAAGCAGCAGCCGAGCCCAGAAAGCCCTGAATGAACTGCACACTCAGGATAAAAATGTTGAGATGACGGACCAGTTAATGGTATAACTAAAGGCCTGAAAGTGTTTATGAAAATACCTCAATAATGTCCTGATAGTTGAAATTTACGTAGGTACACATAAGGTAGAAAATTTTCCTTTTCTTTTTTTTTTTTTCTCAGGTGCCCACACTTGGTTCTCAGGAAGGAGCTTTTGAAAATGTGAGGATGAATTACAGCGGCGATCAAGGCCAAACAATACGTCAGCTCATCAGTGCACACGTCCTACGTCGGGTCGCCATGTGCGTCCTCTCCTCACCCCACGGCCGCCGACAGCATCTCGCAGTTAGCCACGAAAAGGGGAAGGTAAGTGGAGCAGTCGTAAACGGCGTCAAACCCAAGCAGGTGTCTGAATTTTAAAAATATATTTTTATTGCGTTGAAATAAAAACAAAAATCTTTTTGGTCTTTCTTGGTTGAAAAGTCAACTGTAATCAGTTCTACCAGATGGAAAAACTACAGCTTAGATCAACACTAAATGTTAAAGAAGACTGTTGCCATCAGTTTAGCTGGTGCAGTTCATTATGGGGCATTAAATAACCACAAAGTCTAATAAAAACAGTCAATCTGTATTAAAGCTAATATGTACTTTTACGTATTTATAAGAATGTATTTCTTAGCTGTGTTTTATAAATCTAGTAAATTAGATATTGTTGAAGATAAACTTTTATTTTATTGCAGAAGGTTTGCTAGTAGCACACCACATTATCTTTTTTTTTTTTTTTCTTTTTTGTACTTTTTACTCCCTCTTGACAGATAACAGTCCTGCAGTTGTCCACACTCCTGAAGCAAGCTGACTCCAGCAAGAGGAAGCTAACTCTGACCCGACTGGCCTCTGCACCAGTCCCTTTCACCGTGCTCAGTCTCACAGGCAACCCTTGTAATGAAGATTACCTGGCGGTGTGTGGTCTAAAGGTCAGGAAACTAGACTTGGTTTTCCCCACACAAAGTTATCCAAAAGGTTAAGCGTCATGCTTGCTTTGCAATTCAGCATTTCACTAAAGTTTCGCTCTTTCAATCTCTCCAGGACTGCCATGTTCTAACATTTAGCAGTACAGGCTCCGTCTCCGACCACCTGGTGCTGCATCCTCAGCTGGCCACTGGCAATTTCATCATCAAAGCTATTTGGCTGCCAGGTTCACAGACTGAGCTGGCAATCATCACAGCTGACTTTGTCAAAGTATGTCATGGCAAATTTGGTTTAAAAACAATTTTTTCCTAATATTGGTATAAATATGTGAAATTTTTGAGTCAAATTGTTTTTGTTTTGCATTTTGGTGGGGGGAAAAAAATTAATAGTCCTTTCTATTTGCGAACAGATCTATGACTTGTCGGTGGACGCCCTGAGCCCCATGTACTACTTCTTGCTCCCCAGTTCCAAGATCCGCGATGCGACCTTCCTTTTCAATGAAGAGGGAAAAAACATCATTGTAATCATGTCCTCAGCAGGTTACATGTACACTCAGATCATGGATGAATCCAGCAGTGCCCAGCATGGGCCTTTCTATGTCACAAATGTCCTGGAAATAACCCATGATGATCTGAAAGTAAGTTGAATTAAAAATTCTACAAAAATATACAATTAAAAAAAAAAACTTAACTATTTTGCACTTTCAGTATCTTTAAAAAAACAAACAAAAACAACCTGATTTCGTCTTAAGATCTTATTTAATTTTGTCACATTGAAGATTTTTGTGAAGCTGCTAAAAAGCAATTGTGATAAATTCTTGCTTTTTTTTCTTTGTGACCGTAGGACAGCAACGGGCAGGTGGCAGGAGGTGGCGTGTCTGTTTACTACTCCCATGTCCTTCAAATGCTTTTCTTCAGCTACAGCCAGGGCAAATCATTTGCTGCCACCGTGAGCCGCAGCACTATTGAAGTGCAGAGGCTCTTTCCCATCAACATCAAAGGGTAACATTTGCTTGACACCAGATATTTTCTTGGAACAGAAATAATGCCAGCAGATATCAAAACTAGCTGGAAGGACTGACATACTTGTCATCCTTTTAGCTCCAACGGCGGTAGCAGCAAGTTGTCCCCGGCTCTGTGCCAGTGGTCCGAGGTGATGAACCATCCGGGTCTGGTCTGCTGTGTGCAACAGACGACTGGAATCCCGCTGGTGATCATGGTTAAACCCGACACCTTCCTCATCCAGGAGATCAAAACTCTGCCGGCCAAAGCGAAGGTAGGGTTCATTCACTGTCCTGCGCAGCAAAACAAACATATTTGTAGCGAAGTTTGAGAGGAGATGTCAAGAGGATTCTGAAAATGTCTAGGCAGATATGGAATTTGATTTCAGTATTTGGCTTTGGGTAAGTATGAAAAAATAAAAGTAAAAAATAATTTTTTTAAAATGTGACATATTGATAACAAAATATACAGAAATTCTGGAAGTAGAAAATAGTAAATACAGCAAGCATGTTTGGTAAATATTGCCTAACTGTACTATTTACAATCTATTTTGGATATTTTTATTTCGTCTCCTACCCAGATTCAGGACATGGTTGCTATCAGACACACGGCGAGCAACGAGCAGCAGCGCACAACAATGATTCTTCTCTGCGAGGACGGAAGCCTGCGAATCTACATGGCAAACGTTGACAACACGTCCTACTGGCTCCAGCCGTCTCTGCAGCCAACGTGCGGCATCAGCATCATGAAGCCAGTGCGCAAGCGCAAAGCTGCTGCTGCAAGTGAGTTTAAAGGCACTAAACGACTGCTTGAAATCTCACTAAACTCAAACGTCATTGGACTGCAGTAATGAGATGGAAATGTCACGTTGAGTCTGAAAAACCAAACCTATTAACATGACTGAAATCTAATGTCAATGCCATTCTTATATTTAAGCAACTCGGACCTCCAGTCAGGTGACGTTCCCAGTGGACTTCTTTGAACACAATCAGCAACTAACAGAGGTGGAGTTCGGAGGAAATGACTTGCTGCAGGTGTACAATGGGCAGCAGATAAAACACCGGCTCAACTCCACCGGGATGTATGTGGCCAACACAAAGGTAAATTCTCCTTTTAACTCATAAATCTGTCCGAAAAATGCTAAATATTATTGTAGTTCTGTCTTGTGTTGATAACCTACTGTTACAAAAGTCAGCAACCTGGAGTGCTTATGATTTATGTTACCTGTTATGCGATATTTTGCAAGCATAAAATTCAGAATAGAGCCTTATTTTGGTTTGTCTTTTCTCTTTCTAGCCTGGGGGATTTACTGTGGAAGTGGTGAACAACAACACTTCAATGGTGATGACAGGCATGCGAGTGCAAGTGGGCACTCAGGCCATCGAGAGGGCTCCTTCCTATGTGGAGGTCTTCGGCCGGACCATGCAGATAAATCTGACGCGAGCCCGCTGGTTTGATTTCCCCTTCACCAGAGAGGAGGCCCTGCAGGCTGACAAGAAGCTGTCCATATTCAGTAAGACCATAGATGTGGGAGGTTCACCAAAAATATTTCACTTATTTGCTAAATATGTAGTATACAGCTTTATACTTAGAGCTGTTTTCAGTAAGTAGTTTTCTCATGCAGGTTTTATTTATTTATTTTTTGTTTCCTAGTTGGAGCCTCTGTGGATCCAGCAGGAGTCACCATGCTCGACTCTGTAAAAATCTACGGTAAAACCAAGGAGCAGTTCGGCTGGCCCGAGGATCCACCTGAAGATTTCTCGGGATCGGTTAATAATGTGTGCAGCCCCAGCCTCAACCAGGGCAGTGGCAGCTCCGATGGCGACATCGCCACGCCAACCACAACCAGCGGCACTGTGCTGGAGAGGTACGAGGCCTTCCACTGTTTGCTTCGATCAGTTTCACTCTTCTAAATCCCATCAAGTTTAAATCAGTTTGTTTAAAAATAAAACACCCCACCAAAACTCTCAACCTTTCTAATTGCATTTGGAATCTAAAAATGATTCTCACAGCAGCAGTAGGTTTTTGAAATATAGATAGATCGTTGATCCCTTTAGGGTTTTTTTTTTTTTTTTTTTACGTTGGAAGATTTATTTTAAGAAAAGTCTTACAAATTTTTCAAAATAATTTTTATTTTCTTGGTCTCATGTAAATCACGATATAACAAAAGGGTTCTCAATACTGCATGGCTCTTGTGATCATCCTTTCTCGCATGCCTCTCTTTTGTTCAGCTGAATCATTAATTACACTTGTTTCTTTCTGTAATCCTCACTCTTGATTTTGTTCTTTTTCTTTTGCTCCCAAAAAATACAATAAAAAGTTCTGAAACTGAGTCCTTATCAACCTTGGACCGGTTAGTAAATGCCCTTTCTCTGCTTGGTTGTATGTTTTTTTTTTTTTTTTTCTTTTTTGTTTGTTTTGTTTTGTTTGTGCACGTGTGCCACGTTGTGTGTCCATGCCTGAGACTGCAAACATGTCATGCATCATCCTCACGCTTGCATTTGACTTTTTCTTTCTCTGAATTTATTCCTGCACTTTGTGTTGTTTGGCATTTAGATTAGGAAAGATTGCTATAGAGTAAAAATAATAAGTAATTGGTTAAAGGAGAAGCAGAAATAATTCTCAGTTTTCATTTCAGATTGGTGGTCAGCTCACTTGAAGCTTTAGAAAACTGCTTTGCAGTAGGTTCATCCAATGAAAAGGTAAAGATGAAAAATGATACATGTATGTATATTTTTAATGTATTGACAAGCTAGAATAAAACTTGGCCCTCTACTTTTATTCTTGTATTTTCAAAGTGGTAAATTCAATTTTTTTAATTCTCCAGGAGAAAAACAAGGTTGCTGCTCTGGAGCTGGCCACTTTGCTTCTGTCCATGCCGACTCCAGCGGGAGTCCAGCAGCAGACCAAGGGACTTCTGGCTAGTCTGCACACCAGCCGTACTGCTTACCACAACCATAAGGTGAGGAAGAAACGACGATGAAACATGTTTCTGTGGAACAGCAGCGACCTGCTGTGTTTTTCACATTCTTATGTCATTTTATTTCATTTACGAAGTGAAAGAAGGAACTAAATATTTACCAATGTGATGATTAACTCTGCACTGCGTTGTGTCCCTTGTCTCGCCAGGACCAATCCTTGCTGAGTAACGCTGTGCAGTGTTTGAACAGTTGCTGCCGTGAAGGAAAAGAACTTGACCCAGATGTTTTCCAGAGGCTCGTGATCACTGCACGCTCTATTGCAATCATGAGACCCAACAACTTGGTGCATTTCACAGAAAGCAAGTCATTGCACCATGACTCCGGTAAGAAGCTTTTTTTTTTTTTTTTTTTTTTTTTATCTAAAGCTGCTTTCCAAAACTAGGGAACAGTTACTTTCCAAGTTGGTTTTGAATGAACTTTGAGGTAGCAGCTTAGAAATAAATGGGAGTTTTAAGACCAATTCCTGTTTGAATATGTTTGTAAATTAGACTCGACAGAGGATGGGCAGAGGCACATGGATGGTGAAAGCTGTAACTTCATCGCTCAGCTTATGAATAACTTCTGGAAACTCCATTCCCAGAAACCAAAGAATGCATTTCTCGCACCTGCTTGCCTCCCTGGTAAGTGTAAGCCATAAAAACGCCACACTTCAGATGCATTATGTCTGTTAACTGCACAAGTCACATGTAGTTACTCTTATTTGTAGGGTGGGTTTAATATTTAAGTTAGACTTTATGCTTATACCTACTCTGAAAGAACAGATAAATGTATTTTTCTTGAAGTGGCAAAAACAAAAACAGTGTTTTTCCTGTCCTGGAAATTTCATACTTCACAAGAGCTCTACTGTAGAGTTCCTGTTCTTGTAGGTCCATTCCAGTGCAGCATTTGTCATTGTATTTTTCTCCAGAATTTCTCCGAAACAACACAAGGAAAAGTGTTTTACAACAAGCTCCAAGAACAGAATTATGTGAATTTAACACAAAACTCTGAGAGGAAGAACAAAATTCTCTGCTGGTGCAGAGCATCTGTTGGCCTTATTGTGATTTCTGATATCCGTGTGTGTTGTTCACATCTTCCTTCTTCCTTCTAAGGCCTGACACACGTGGAGGCAACGGTTAATGCCTTGATCGACATCATACATGCCTACTGCACATGTGAACTGGATTACATCAACGTAGCTTCCAAAATTTACATGCAGATGTTACTGTGTCCGGTAAGTAGCACAATATGTTGCCGTTATGCTTCACAAACAATCGGTCATCCTAATGCTGAGACCTCCATTTTATTTAACTCAATGGGCTTATTTTTAATCATGTGGTTAAGACATAAGCTGTTGTATTAATCGTTGTATTAAGAGCAATACAAAGTCATGAAGTAATTTTTTATTTTTGTAAAACTCTCATTAGGACACTGCTGTGAGCTTTTCCTGCAAGCAGGCTCTGATCAGAGTGCTGCGGCCAAGAAACAAACGCCGTCATGTGACGCTTCCATCGCCCCCACGCTCTAACACACCTATTGGTAAGCTAGCCAGAGATGAACACAAAGTCCTTTTGATTTTCCGTAGGTGTTGTAAAATATAACTTCCCCTACAGTCATGTTATCTATACTAACGAGTGTTATGAGAATGGTGTAGCTAGTCTTCTAAAGCTTCCTGATTCATACTCGGTCAGGAGACAAGGATGATGACGATGACGATGATCCGGATGACAAAATGCAATCGTCTGTGATGACTGGAGGAGAAGAAAGTCAACAGGAGAGCCAGGAGCAGAACGAAGTGGATCATGGAGACTTTGAGATGGTGGTGAGAATAAACAGGATGAAAAAAATTATCTGATCGCCGTATCACTTTTCTCCTTTTTTTTTTTTTTTTTTTTTTTTGATTTGTAAAAAAAAAAAAAACGTCTGTGACTTAATATGAATAACTTTACCTTAACATGCTTTTTTTTTTTTTTTTCTCAAAATTTTCAACCTAGTTTCGCGTTGCAGACTTATATTTATGCATTTTTACAGACACTACATTATCACATATAGTTAAAATCTGTTTATTGTGCAGGAGTAACACCTTTTTTGTGGCTCTCCTCCTAGTCTGAGTCAATGGTCCTGGAAACAGCAGAAAATGTCAACAATGGAAATCCTTCTCCTCTGGAGGCTCTGCTGGCCGGAGCTGAGGGATACCCTCCTATGCTCGACATCCCTCCTGATGCTGACGATGAAACTATGGTAGAGCTTGCCATTGCGCTCAGCCTTCAGCAGGATCAACAGGGTAATTTTCAGTAGATTTTTTAGAAAGCTGTCAACATAAGCACGGCAAAAACACAAACTCTTACCAAGTATATGTGGTCTAGTTTCTAGTGCAAATATCTTGTAACACTTGAAATAAGAAAGCTAACATGCAAGTAATTTTTTCAGCAACACACACACACATATATATACAAGTTAACGAGGGTTAACTTGTTTTAACCCTCGTGCGATCTTAACATTCTGTTTACTCCCCTTGTCCTACGGGTCAAAAATAACCCGCCCTAACAAAAGTCCCAAAATAAAGCTGTTTACTTGAATTTGACATCCAAAATCTATTTTGCATGAAGAAACAGTTTGTTATTTATCAATTAAACTCAATTTAATTCATTTTTGTCATGTATTTTTTTGTTACACAATACAAAAAGTCAATCAACAGCATTACACTTTTCTTTTCTTTTTACGACAGACCAACTGTCGTAAGTTTTCTTTCACTGTGAAGGTTTATTATTGTAATTATATAAATGTGAAGTAATTATTGCTGAATTAAATGTACTGAAAGGGAAAAAAGTCAACGATCAGTAACTTTTTTGTCAACAGTTCATTCTTTTATACTGTTCAGGATGTCAATTTTGAAAATACTTCTCTCATACAACATCATTCAATGTTGAAGATGTTCAACATAACACCATAAGATGTTCAAAATCTTATGTTTAGCATCCTGCAAAATAATTTTGCAGGATTTATGTTCATCTTGCAGATCAAGATGTTCAAAATCTCATGTTTAACATCCTGCAAAATTATACAAGATGTTCAACGTCTTGTGTCGGCCAGTATGTGTGAACGTACAACCTGTGACCTGTTGGATAATGAAACATCCACTCATGGCTTCAGCAAGGAATCAACTAGGGGTATTTTGATTTAGGGCATTTTTATATCCTCTATACTGAATTTGTTTTTATTATGTCTGATTGTTTCTTGTTGTGTTTGGGACTTTGTGTGACGTGAGGGGTTTGCTGCAGGTGCAGGTCAAATACAAGTTCAATTCATACAGCAATCCAGTTTATCTGATGTATGTGCGCGTGCATATGTGGGTGTGTGTGTGTGTATTAGAGACAGTTTCTCTGTGACCTTTGACCTTTTTTCTACTGTTTAAATGGTTTTATAATTCACGGGTCAGAAATCCTTGTACCCTAGTGGTGTACAGCCCAAATGGAAGCATAAACAAAAACAAAGTATCACTTTTTCTAATGATGGGGTCAATTTAGGGAAAGTCCTAAAATTTCAAGTTGGAAAAAGAAGTTTAGGGTATTTTTTCTACAGCTAAACATGCCAGTGGGTCACTTTTGACCCACAAGACAACACAAGGGTTAAGTCAACATTTCCTTAATATAAAGTTTTATTTTCACTGACAGATTATTTCACTTATAGCAAGATTTTTTTTCCATGTTATAAGTGAAATAATTTCCCAATACTTTTTCAATATTAAGGAATTATTGACTTAAAGCAAACTCCTATATCTTACTGAAAAGTTACTTGTAAGCTAGTCAAGTCTTGTTTTCAGACATTTGCACTATATATTCGATTCAAAAATATTTGGTAAGATTTTGTGTTTTTCTAGTGGACATGTGTTTTTAGGGTAACGCTTTGAAGCTGTTCACAGAAAACACACACATGCCACCAAACATAGCTGTTGTCCTTTTATATTGTCATTATATTGTCTCTTTTATTATTGTGTTTTAGCACCTAAATGTACTTTTTGGCATTTCCAGGCAGTAACAGCAGTGCTCTGGGCCTTCAGAGCCTCGGCCTGTCTGGCCAGGCTCCGAGCTCATCCTCACTGGATGCTGGAACCCTTTCAGACACGACGGCATCAGGTAAGAAAACCTTTCCACCAGAACTGGAGAAAAAGCACACAAAGCTTTTACTCTGTTTTTATTCCTGCATTTTCACAGTGTTAGCACTGTGAATTTAATTTTTTTGTTGAATATGTAATTCCAAATCTCAACACATTTATAGTTTTTTATTTTTTTATTTTAATTGAATCTCTTCTTTTTCATCTTTTATTTTACCACTATTTTGTGCCACTCTGACATTGTATCTCCACATCATGTTGCATGTAATGTGTGTAGAAAAGAACATTGATTGTGTCTTTTGCTTGTTACTAAACAAGTAAAAACAAAGATCATGTATCCTGGCCAGATGACCGCGGTGTATTTACTGTTACAGCTATTGCTATGATTTCAGCCCCGGCATCAGATGATGAGGGCAGCACAGCTGCTACTGACGGCTCTACGCTGCGGACCTCCCCAGCTGAGCACGGAGGCAGTGTGGGCTCAGAGAGTGGGGGTTCTGCTATCGACTCTGTAGCAGGGGAGCACAGTGGTGGGTTACTTGAATAAATTAGGCCAGTCTAATTTAGTGAGAGCACAATCATGCATGCCTTAAATTAGTTGTAGAAAATCCATTAAAACACATTCCTGCTCAAGTAGTTGGTACATACAAGACCTGTAAGTTTTTCCATTATTTTTCTTTTGTCCTCTGATCACCTGTCTTATCTTTAATGAACGCTTGAATAAGTTACCACTCCTTTCTCTCCATGTTCCTGTACTACATTTTAAAGTTGAGAAAATACAATCTGCGAGTAATTAAGTCCCTTAAAATAAGTCATTCATTGATTCTTGGAGCTTTTTCCTTGTGGTTTGTTGTGTTTGTAGCTTGCATTGTCAAGTTTTCTCCCCTCCCCACATGCTTGTACACAGTGTCCGGACGCAGCAGCGCGTACGGAGACACAACAGTGGAGGGCCACCCTGTAGGTCCAGGCAGTGTGAGCTCCAGCACTGGAGCCATCAGCACCACAACAGCACAGCATGAAGGCGAAGGCTCAGAGGGAGAAGCAGAGACTGAGGGAGACATCCACACAAGCAACAGGCTAGTACTGTAAATGTTGGCTTATATGGGTTGTATGGTGATGTTTAGGGTTTGGAGTGTGACTCTGTGAAGTAACTGTGTGTGAACAGTCAGTGTCTTACCTCTACCAGACAGAAAGTAAGTTTGGTCAGGGAGAGTTTATGATGCATAAAGCAGCAAAACCTCAGATTAATTATCTTTTGTGATTTATTCTTTTTTTTTTTACTCATCATTAGGTTGCACATGGTTCGTCTGATGCTGCTGGAACGCTTGCTGCAGCATCTTTCTCAGCTCCATAATGTTGGTGGGGTTCAAGCCATCCCATATATGCAAGTTATTTTAATGTTGACATCGGACCTTGATGGGGAGGACGAAAAGGATAAGGGTGCTTTAGACGACCTGTTGTCTCAGCTCATCGCTGAGCTTGGAATACACAAGAAGGTAACTACACCGAGGCTCTGACTGGTAATTAGCAAGAAATACATTCTCTGTCTTTTGGATCCTGCGTGCACACAGAGCCTCGTGAAATAAAACCCTGTAGAAAATGTTTTAGATTTTTATTTTTTTCCCCAGAGTACAGATGTAAAAAAGCAACCTCTGCCTATGATGTATCTGTGTGAACTGGAAAGACAGAGATGATTAGAAAGGTTGCAAAAGGTTGTATTTTGTGCTAAAAACTAAAAACCCAGGAACAGTTTAAACTGCAAATGTAAACTCAAGATGTTATATTGCTTAGAGGAACATCATGCTCAGGATGTTCTTTTGAAATTCCATGTAGTTAATGTGATTATCACCACCTGCTGACGCAACAGAGGTATTACAACATTTTTGGTTGGAGTGGAGGATCTCTTCAAAATTATATCTGGATTTTTTTTTTGGAACATGAATGTAAACAGGTTTACTTAATCAGTATCATTCATCTGCAGGATGTGTCCAAAAAGAATGAGAGAAGTACAATCAACGAAGTCCACCTGGTCATCATGAGGCTACTGAGCGTCTTCATGTCACGAACCAAGTCTGGGTCCAAATCTTCCTCAGAGGTACGATGTCTTTTTGATGTAGCTTCATAGATATGTTTGAGAATAAATCAGTATTCATTTGAGAAAACTTGAGCAACACCAAGACGAACATATTCGGGCGAGGACTTTTATGACAGAGCAGACTATTTTTGAATTAGAACAATTGCCATCTGAGAAGAACATAACTAAATTGTGCTGCGTGATCGAATTTGCGAAAAGTATTGTGTATAATTTTTCCTTTTGTTTCGGTTTTAGTCGTCGTCCCTGATTTCCAATGCAACAGCGACGGCCTTGCTGAGCCTGGGCGCCATTGACTACTGTCTCCACGTGCTCAAGTCGCTCCTGGAGTTCTGGAAAAATCAACAGGGTGAAGAGGAACCCACTTCCACCAGTCAGCTCCTTCGCCCTCACACAGCCTCCTCACCCCCTGATATGAGCCCCTTTTTCCTTCGCCAATATGTTAAGGTATCATCATAGCAGCAGATGTTAGCTGTGTTTATCCTGCATCACTTTGTTTGATTGTGGCATTTCAATGAGTTGTGATTTCTGCTACCAGGGACATGCCGCCGACGTATTTGAAGCCTACTCCCAGTTACTGACTGAGATGGTGCTCCGGCTGCCATATCAAATAAAGAAGATTGCTGACACGAACTCTCGGATCCCTCCTCCTGTTTTTGACCATTCTTGGTTCTACTATCTGTCAGAAGTGAGCTTTCACAAACTGTTTTGGATTTATTTTTATATTTTTTTTCTGCTCCAACTTCACAACAAAATAACCCTCATCTCTCTCTTCTGTAATCTCAGTATCTGATGATCCAACAGACACCGTTTGTCAGGAGGCAAGTTAGAAAGTTGTTGCTGTTCATCTGTGGCTCCAAGGAGAAATACCGACAGCTGCGCGATCTGCACACGCTCGACTCGCATGTCCGCAGCATCAAAAAGCTTCTGGAAGAGCAGGGCATCTTCCTTCGGGCTGGAATAGTCACCGCAACATCTGGTTCAGCTCTACAGTATGACACACTCATCAATCTGGTTAGTGTCCTCTTTTCCCCAATATGCTACATTCTTTAGGGTGGAACTCAGTTTAGTTAGGTAAGCAATTATTTTTATTTTATTTTTGCAGATGGAGCATCTCAAAGCATGTGCTGAAATTGCTACACAAAGGACGATCAACTGGCAGAAGTTTTGCATGAAGGATGACTGTGAGTTGATTCGAAATATTTCATTGATGGAAACAAAACATTTCGAAACCAATGCTTTTAACATCGTTTGTGTCTCTGATCTTTCCCTACATGCTCTTCGCCGTCCAGCCGTGTTGTACTTTCTGCTCCAGGTCAGCTTCCTGGTGGATGAGGGCGTTTCTCCAGTTCTGCTTCAGCTCCTGTCCTGCGCCCTGTGTGGCAGCAAGGTGCTGGCCGCGTCCTCCTCCTCCTTCTCCGGAATCGGCTCTGGCAGTTCTGGTCAGGGAGGAGCTTCCCAGTCCTCTCAAGGCAAATCTTCCAGTAAGAAAAGCAAGAAGGAAGACAAGGAAAAAGACAAAGAGAGTAAGATGTAGTGATCTCCAGCACTCTTGGTTTTTTAAGCATATAATCAGCAGAATCTGATGGTTAAATCTCTCCCTCCTGATCTCAGGCGATGGTGTCAGCAGCCAGGAAGATCAGCTGTGCATGGCTCTGGTCAGTCAGCTGAATAAGTTTGCAGACAAAGAGACTCTGATCCAGTTCTTGCGCTGCTTCCTCCTCGAATCAAACTCATCTGCTGTTCGCTGGCAAGCCCACTGCTTGGCGTTGCATATCTACAGGTAGTGTTGAAACTTTTCGTGTAGATATCGAATAAAACAGTCTGCAATTTTTGCATTTGGCTTATGTAAATTTTTGCGCAGGAACTCCAGTAAATCTCAGCAGGAGCTGCTGCTCGAATTGACTTGGGCCATCTGGCCAGAGCTTCCCGCATATGGTCGCAAAGCTGCCCAGTTTGTTGACCTACTAGGATATTTCTCTCTCAAAACTCCTCAAACGGAGAAAAAGGTTAAGTTTTAAGTACTTTTTCAGACATCTGGTGTATTTGTATGGTCTGAATCTGACAAATGGCAGCATTACAAGACCATAGTTGTGCTATGTCTGATTCAAAATGGAAAGTCTTTGTTAATCTGCTGTTTCCTTTATATGCAAGCTGAAAGAATATTCCCAGAAAGCTGTGGAAATCCTGAGAGCACAGAACCACATCCTGACAAATCACCCCAACTCCAACATTTACAAGTATGAACATGCAATAAGATTTCTGCACCAATTCAAGCATTTATACATATCTTTAAATCAGAACATGTGTGGTTTTTTCTTGAAGCACTCTCTCTGGTTTGGTGGAGTTTGATGGCTTTTATCTTGAGAGTGACCCCTGCTTGGTGTGCAACAACCCAGAAGTTCCCTTCTCAGTAAGTGGAAAAACTCACAGAAAAGTATTAATTCTTACGAGTCCTAGGAATTATTTCTACCCATTACTCATTTTTATACTCTAAAAAAGATTTCTATGAATTGTACTTGGGTTCAACTTCTCTAGTGCCTATGAGTAAAAATTTTAGCTTAGATTATAGCACTCTTGGCAAGCTCATTCATGCCAGTATAACAAAATCTAAAGTTAATAAAAAACAAAAAAAATCTACATGAAAGTTCTATTAAATGTTTTTTTTTCCCTTTGACTCTAGAACATCAAACTGTCATCTATCAAAGTGGACACCCGCTACACCACCACACAGCAGGTTGTGAAGCTAATTGGCAGCCACACCATCAGCAAAGTAACAGTGAAGATCGGTGATCTGAAACGCACCAAAATGGTCCGCACCATCAATCTCTACTACAACAACAGGACTGTCCAGGCTATTGTGGAGCTGAAAAATAAGTATGCCTTAGGGAACACCCACTACTTCATATTATCATCCTAAATATCTAATTGTACTTAGTTGTAATCTTGGTCTTTCTTGTTTTCTTTAGGCCGGCACGCTGGCACAAAGCAAAGAAAGTTCAGCTGACTCCTGGACAAACTGAGGTGAAGATCGACCTCCCCTTGCCCATCGTCGCCTCCAACCTGATGATCGAGTTTTCCGATTTTTACGAGAACTACCAAGCCTCCACCGAGACCCTGCAGTGTCCACGCTGCAGTGCTTCCGTGCCCGCTAACCCTGGAGTGTGCGGCAACTGCGGTGAAAATGTGTACCAGTGCCACAAGTGCAGGTGAGCGTTTTTCTCCTGCAGCTGGATGATTTACTGCAGGCGCCTCAAGTTGTGATCGTAAGAGTTCATTATTTGTCTTCAGGTCCATAAACTACGATGAAAAAGACCCTTTCCTGTGCAACGCATGTGGTTTCTGCAAATATGCCCGATTTGACTTCATGCTGTATGCTAAACCATGCTGTGCAGTGGATCCCATAGAGAATGAGGAGGACAGGAAAAAGGCAAGAATCTGTTTCAATAGCTAAAATGTTTTTTTTCCCCCCAAATGAATTTTATGTTTTTGCTTTTGTGAAAACCTCTGAACTGTACTTGTGTTTTCAGGCTGTGACCAACATAAACACCCTGCTGGACAAAGCGGACCGAGTCTACCACCAGCTGATGGGCCACAGGCCTCAGTTAGAAAGCTTGCTGTCTAAAGTCAACGAGGCAGCGCCAGAGAAACCTCAGGTAAAGCACAAGACACATGATGGACTACAGTGAATCCCTGTTATTTTTCACTGCTTAACATTTTATCGTGGTCCAACAAGAAATTTCAATATATTCCAGTGGAATTTTATGTGAATAACAGACCGTAGCACTGGGGTGTGACTGGCTGTTGTTCAAACTTGGTTAGATTGGATGTCTTTATTTTCAAATCTTGCAACAGATTCTAAATTGGATTTAAGTCTAAACTTCCACTGACCTGTTGTAACAGATAAATATGTTTATTTATGTTTATGGTTTGACCTAAAGCATTTAGTGATTTTGTCCTTGTGGAACGTTAATCTCTGCCCCCAGTCTCTCACCTCTGCAGGTGCCAACAGGTTTTCTTCCAGAAGTCCCTGTATTTAGCTCCATCCATTTTACTATAATCTGATAGTTGCAATTATAACATGACAAAATGAGGAAAAGATTGAAATACTTTTGCAGGGCTCCTGTATGCACAAAAAATAGGGAGCAATCTCTAAAGATTTTTACTATTTACATTTGCACATGTAGATACATTGTAATGATGCTGTGATTAAGCGTCTATTTCAGGCTTGCATAGTTTGAAGTCTTCACGTTCTCCACCTTGCAGGACGACACTGGAGCAGGTGCAGGACTCGGTGCTTCCTCTGCTAATGTGAACCGGTACATTCAGCAGCTGGCTCAGGAGTACAGTGGAGACTGCAAGACGTCGTTCGATGAACTCTCCAAGATCATACAGGTCAGGAAGAAAAACAGTTGATGTCTCGTAAAAAACAAAAAAATCCTGTCTTTTATTCCTCCACGTAATTGTATCCTTTACGTTTTGCTTACAGAAAGTGCTAGCGTCTCGAAAAGAGCTCCTGGAGTACGACCTGCAGCAGAGGGAGGCCGCCACCAAGTCGTCGCGGAGCAGCAGCAGCCACCAGCCCACCTTCACCGCCAGTCAGTACCGCGCCCTGTCTGTGCTGGGCTGCGGCCACACCTCCTCCACCAAGTGCTACGGCTGTGCCTCGGCTGTCACGGGCCACTGCATTACGCTGCTCCGTGCGCTGGCCACGAACCCGGCTCTCCGGCAGATCCTCGTCCTCCAGGGTCTTATCCGGGAGTTGTTTGAGTACAACCTGCGGCGAGGCACAGCAGCCATGAGGGAGGAAGTGCGTCAGCTGATCTGTCTCCTTACCAGGTGCGTTTCTCTATCTGGTGTATTTCAGTAGAACTGCTGAATAAGTTTCTTTTTGTTGCTGAATCACCATTAAGACTAAATCCTTCTACTTGATTCTCATACTTTTAAATATCACAAAACACTTGGTTAACTCTCTTTCTACATCGTTACATTCATGCTCCAGAGATCATCCAGAGGCCACTCAGCAGATGAATGACCTCATCATCGCCAAGGTGTCAGCTGCCCTCAAAGGTCACTGGGCCAACCCTGACCTGGTATGTTGTCCCACACATCTTTGGACATAATCTAGCTGCTAAGTCAAGGTGTTTCAATATATGTTAGTGCTATGCAGATTGGGCTTGAATTTAGTTTTTTTGTTCTCATCAGGTTAGTAATTTGCAGTACGAGATGCTTCTGCTTACGGACTCAATTTCCAAGGAGGGAGGATGCTGGGAGCTCCGGTTGCGTTGTGGTAAGTCTGTGCTCTCATCCTGAACTTTAGGTTAAGGAATTAACCCCGGTTCTCTGAAACATGAGTGAGGCATGTCTCTATGGGACTCGCCCCCAGTGCCTGTCCCCCAGAAGCTCTATTACATTACAGTAGTCCTGACTGGCCGGTAGGAGTGACGTCGGCTCCAGGAGGAGGGGACTTCTTCCCAGTATAAATGCCTGACGTCACACAAGCGTTCTTCAGTCTTTTAAGCACACCTCTTCCTCGCTCCAGGCAAGGAGGGTGATCTGGTGAGATACCTCACTC
>CAEGAE010097571.1:0-10124 GCA_903067095.1 Girardinus metallicus
GCCCCGAGGGCCCCGATGACCACAGGCACCACTGTGGTCTTCACCTTCCAGGCCTTCTCCAGTTCCTCTCTTAGGCCCTCGTATTTCTCCAGTTTCTCTGGGAAAACCTCTATTTCAACATGGATCGTGGTTTACCCCTCATTATCGGAGTGAATCATAAAACACCCAAACAGACCCTATTTACCATAAACCCACACAATCAGAATGACCGCATACACTTTTAAGGAAGTTGATAAATAGAAGTGCTTTATAGCTCAGATGTGAAACTCTGCAGACTTGTGTATCATCTCAGCACTACTCTTCATTGCTGCAAAATCAGATAAGATTGGCCTAAACTAATGAATGCTATTTTTGGAGCCAAGTTGTAATGGAATCATATCGCCATCCGAAGAACTACTAAGTTGGACCAGAGACAGTATTGCAATGGTCTCAACAACTAAATAAAAATAGTCCTATTACAAAAACCCTGTAATCTCATTTCATAAATGGTGTCACATTTTTAATGCTGGAAAATGATCAAACTTTTGTGTTTTTTTCTCATTGTCTTTACACTATCAGAATTTCAGACTGCCCTGTGGCTATTCTCAAGTTATAGGTAGTAATTTATTTTATTTTCAGACATTTTAACGTTTCTGTTCACAAGTCAAAAACATACAGTCGAGAAAAAAGTCAAAGGTCATTAACCAAAGCAATTTTTAAATAGAGCTTTTGGGATCTTGACAGTCTTTATTTTTTTAAATTGGGCAGCAGAAATGTCATATTTAATGTAATACAGTACACACTGTAGGGCAAAACTTTTCCTAGGCGCTATCTATGGTGCTGGAATTTACTACACATTTTAAAGCTGTTAAAAATATCATTCAGTAAATCTGAAAGTGACTGAAGCATCTGTACACTTCTTATTTCCCAAGGCAATTGCAGCTAAACAAGAAGAATCAACAAATTGCACTTTAAATGGCTGGAGGGCAATTTTTGTTTGCCAAGGGTAAAAGAAAGCAACCTATTTATACACTTTTCACCTTTCAGCGATAGTATAAACTCTGTGGCAATGGATGACGGTTTTAGGTGCTCAGCAAAAACACAAATGATAGAACAAATAAAATATGTATGTTTGGCAGATTTAAAGGAACACTGTGTGCAGAGGAAAGCCTTCGATGGCAATCACCACTGCTGGAAAGTATGGGCAAACCTGTTAATTGGAAATAGAACATTTATTATCCAAAATAACGAAACAAAGTCAACATTTAGGTGACATATTCAATAGAAAAAATAGATCTAATGCTGCAAAAACACTGGAAGGGGAAAACTGTGGAGCACCATCAATCGTATTGCTAAACCACACTGAGCAAGATGTAGAATTGGGATTTCCCAAAGATGTTATGTAGCATATCTCACACAAAGTTCAACTTAAACATATTCATCACTGGCTGACACTGACAGATATAGAACATTCAAACACAACCTGAATACCAACCAAAAAATGAAAAAAGTAGAACAAAACCATAACAAACAGGAAAAGTCTGCAATAATAAAAGTTTGTTAAATCTCAGTTTGCCATTTTCTCACAAAGATGACAAAACACGCAGCAAGGCAGACAGTTAGTCAGTGGTCAAGGACATGAAAACTAAGAGTGAATTTATAATGAACATAATAAAAGAAGTTTCGCTAATGACACAGAATATAAATAGAGTAGAAAAAATTGGAACCTGTTGCGATCTAGTGTTGTGATCGGGATTCAAATTTCCTTGAGCATTTGAGCTGATATTCCAGCAACCCAGAGGACATGAGAAGAGAAGAGTTTGGTATTATAAACCAGCAATGACACTGAGAGGTTATCTTCTTACAGCAGCCCACTGTTTGAGAGGACGTAAAAGGAACAGAGGTACACTGCAATGCAGTACTGCACCGAAAAACCGGGGCCTCCCTCCTGGGTAGCACTGAAGAGGCAACACACAAGGTCACAAAGGTTTCTTGACTCAGGTAGTCAGGAGAGTGTTTATCAGGAGGGAGTTACTTGCTATAAAAAACAAAGTGTTATGGCGAGGAATTTAATACTATTACCTGGTCGAGTGCTGACTATTCTTTGTATATGAGTCCCAAATAAATCAATGTGAGATTCATGTTCAACTTTTGTTTTTGTTCTTCAAGATATTATATGCATATCTGAAAAACTTGTTCTCCAGACAGTGGAAATAAGGAGCTTCAAAGGTATTTAAAATAATATTTCAGAGCCAGAAAACACAAAAATCTCAAAGGTATCACTGTTCATTGTTTTTCAAAGCAAACCATTATTTTACAATGCATCCTTCTGAAAAATGTTTACTAAAACAGAAATTCGCTACCATTTATGTTCTCTCGAACTGCACCATATGGAAAACTGTCACAAAAACCATAGAACTGATTTTCTTTTTTTTTTTTGAGAATTTTTTTTATGGAGATTCATAATTTGGGTAAATGCATGGGTCCTTCCTGGTGGTAAAAAAGAACATAGTAAATACTGTTCTCATGCAGGGTATGCAGTTCACCAAAAGGAAACAGTCTCTGACACATTTTGCCAAAAGATTATGACTCAACTAAAATTTTGAGTTTAAGAAAAAGGATAAATCCTAACCCTAAGGCTATGACACTAATATCTATCCAGCTGAACTGTCTTTTTTTCTATGCCTGAATGAAAATAGCAAAATATCGTAAGAAGAGAACATTTGACTTCAGACACTGTCCATATTTTTAAACTTCCTTTCCATCCACCACATGAGAGGCATTAACTTGAAGTGAATCTTATCAGAACAAATGACATATTGATGTGAGAAAACTAACTGTTGATGGACCAATACAGTTTGAGTACTGTGGTACACTCAGAATTAAGTTTTGCTACTTTTATCTCCTGAGTAAAATAGAGACTTATTATGTGGAGAAAAATGAGACTTGGACAATAGCTGCATGGCTTACTAATAAAAACTATTGAACAGTTGTTTTTCAATAGCAACTGTTTGAAAAAATTGGAACATTAGACCACAATTGCAATGAAATTGCACATGTCTAACCTGAAATATTGTTAGAATGAAAGTGTTTAAAAATACAGTATTTGATGGAGACAACTGTGGCAACTGCAGGATGACTGCAGTTGCCACAGATCACTACATAATCCTTTTGCTTGATGCCATTTTGCTAAATTTCTGAGTTACGGCCCTCACACAACAGTTCTTGTGACTTCAATTACCTCACTGGATGTCACGTTTGGAGCACCCAGTTTTGTTCTCTAAACGTGACATCATCGCCACTCATAAACTTTCTCCAGCATGCTTGGTGAACTTGATGAAAGTTTCATGAAAGGATAGGAAAACGAATACATCTATGATGATACACAAGCTTCAGCAAAGTTGAAAGGAAAAAGTTCTAAATATGGTATGTTTATATACTGTTTGCCTTTCAAGGACAATGTGTGTATTGCATTTGAATTAGAAATGTATTTAAAAACACAAGACTCAAAGAGAAAAATATATGGTTTTTGAGCTTCTCTTTCAACTCTGACTATTATATCTCCATTATAACACAGAGCATCATATGTTCCAAAGGGCTTCCTTTTATGTAAAATCATACTGAGCAGATTTATCAAGAATAAAACTAGTTTAAATAAAAATTAGGATGGAAGACTTCAACTCAGTCAAATTTCTCAACAATCACTATAACACAAACAGTCAGAGCCAATATATTATCCCCTTGTTTATTTTTTTAAGAAGGAAAGTTACATTTTGATATTTTCTCGCTTTGCACAAGTGTAAGCACACCCCAGTTCAATACTGAATTTTCAACTTGATGTAGTTTTGTTTTACCCACAAGAGTTGCTAGAAATCTAGCAGCTGACCACAGCAGTGGGTCCACAGCTGCCTCAGAGTGGGAGGAAATAGATAACCCTTATCAAGTTTTTCTCAAAGGGAACTCACAGCCGTGAAAGCTAATTACACTCAGACTCCATGGAGAACAACTATAAAACTCACTGATCCACTACATGTTTTTATGTCTGAAAAGAGATGTAGGGCCAATTTGTTTTTAATCAGAGTTTCTACAAACACATACTCAAAAGAAATCCCTTCAAACATATTGTAATGCATTATTTATTATGGCATTTCCAGCTAAATGAAATCTCCAAGAAGAATTAATTGCTGAACCCATTCTTCCATAATCTCTCCAAAGTCTCATTGAAGGTGTTGATCCAGTGTTTTCTAGTTTTTTTTTTTTGTAGTACTACTGTCTGGGTATCCTAAAGGCAGTTCAAAAGTCCAGAAACTAATTGTCATTGAGTTCTATTAAAAATTTTTCCAAAGACCTTAGAAAGACAGTTTGGTTTTGTTAAAAATATCTACAGTTCCTGAACATTTTCACATTTTGTCGTCTCACAAACCTTAATGTATTTTATTAGAATATCATATTGATAGGTATGGTGCACATTTGTTTTTAGCTTTTCTATTTCTCCACATTTTACAGCAATTAGAATTGCCCATTCTTCTTTGCAAAATAGTGCAGGCTCATTCAAAGTGAATGGGAAATTGCTTACAATATATTTTTTTCTAACATAGATTCTCAATTGGATTTAGATCAGATCTTTAACTAGGTCAATTTAACACACGGCTGTGTTTTAATCTTAACCATTCCATTGTATTTCACAGTTGGGGAGGCCTGCTCAGGGTTTTGTGTAGTTTCGTTTTAGCTCTATGTAGTCCTATTTCTTCTCTCACCAGAGCAACAATCCTCCACTTTGGCTGTGTCCCCAGTGATTTCAAACTGAAAATGGGACTTCTTATGGTTTATACCGAACAATGGCATTCATCTTTTCACTCCTACATAGGTCAAATTTATGGAGTGTATGACTAATAGGTGTTCCATCAAAGATTTCTCCCACTTGAGGTGTGGATTTCCACAGCTCCTCCAGGAATACTATGGGGCTTTTGTCTGTTGCTTTGATAAATGCCTTAGTACACACCAAACAATTCAACTTTTCTTAACAACTCAAATGCTGTCAGGTTTTATCTGGGTTAGCCTGACAAAAAATGAGTTAAAACATTATGACTCTGGAGTTGAAGTCGACAATGTGCTATTCTTTGATTAACTCCACAGCTTAACTATGTGATCACAGGACTTCTCCTCCACTGTGAAATAAATCAGTAACAACTTAATTCTATTTGTTTATAAGTGATAAGGTTAATTTTGTTGATTACAAATTGTTTGTTTAGACTAGAATTTAACAGAATTTTGAATGGCATTTGAACAGATAAGAACAGCAACACTAGTAACAAAGAAATCATGCATATTTCTGCATAGAAAATAACATGCTTAATGTTATGTTCTAGGGTGATGGTTACCTAAATATTAGTGGCAGAAAACCTCTTGTGATGGGTTTTGATTCCACCCAATTTGGTAACTTGAACATTAAACACTGGATAATTTATCCCAGTCTTTAGACAGCTATCCTTATCCAGTGTACTGGGTTAAGGCCCAGCCTCTTGAGTTGAATCAACCCAGGGTTACTGCCGTCAAATGTCGAAAATGAAAAATGTTTCTATTCTTCACTCAGTCTTAAATGTGAGCTAGTTGTTGATAGTTTTCAAATAACCGAGTAAACTCTGCTCCACAAACTTGTTCTAGATTGATTTGTATACAGATTTTCATGAATATAAACTTGCTTTCAATTTCATCCTTTAATTGTCTTCTGTGTTTATTGGGCTTCATGATGCCATTTGTTCACTAATGTTCTCATGCTGAGATTAAAATACACTTTGTGTTGTCATATTTAGTGTTATTTAAAGTGAACCCAAAAGTGGGAAGGTAGAGGCCGCAGGTGATTTTGAAGATTTAATGAAAAATAATGAGAAAAGCAAACTTACAGAAATACAGGAAGCCAAACTTGAACAAAAATAATCCATACCAAAAAGTCATCCAGGAGATATGAGGAAAATGAGAGGTAACCAGAGAAGTAACCAGCGAGTAGTGACTGAGAAAGAAGTGCTTAAATAGAGAGAGAGAAAATAAGGATAAACATAATAAACCATAATCACTAAGAAAGGACTGAACTAAGAAATACAAGAACAAGACTGATCCAACCAAATTAACAAACAAGCACAAAACTATAATGAAAGTAGAATCAAATCAAACTACAAAACATCCTAAGATCCTAATATTTTTTCATAAATGAGTGATTTCTAGAGGCTCTTTGTATATAACGTCTGACTTATCGTACAAAAATAAAAGAAAACTGAATCATCCTTCCACTTCACTATTATTTGGAACCATTATCATTGATGGCTTATATAAACGATATATATAAGCTATAAATTCTTAACTCAGTCCTTATGTTGAGGATGATCAAGTACAGCAGGACGGAGGTAGATGTGATGAAAATGATTTAGTAAATATCCAAACACTTACAGAGAATGGGAAACACTAGAAAATACTGAAAGGGCAGGACAGGGATTGACTCCAGAATCCAGCAGAAAGCAATAAGACAAGTGAGAACACGCATACTAATACAAACATTGAACCCATTATTGCTTTTGTCAGCTTCAAGTCATTTCTATAGGAGTGCCAACTATTTTGTCTACTTGCATATTTCAGAAGAAAAATCTGAACTTCTTCTACCATAACTAAAGAAAAGCTAATAATTATCTAATGTTTCTGCAACCACTGTATGTGTCTTTGTGTTGTGTGTTCCGGAATTTAAATATTGTTTGCTTGTAAACCAGCTAAATGTCATCTAATTAATATCCAGAAACGGTTACAAGGACTCCTTTAAACCTGTCTTATATTTGAGAGAACTTTCCAAAACTGTCTCTCGCACAGCTGAACAAATCAGTCATTCCTTCTGAATCCTGACTGCCAATTAAAAAGACTTTTCTCGCCTTCCTGTCGATCAGTCCGTTACTTAGACAGCCAGTCAAAACTGCAGTGATTTGACATAAGGTTGGAAGGGCATTTAAAAAAGCAAAGCACACAGTTTGTGTTTATTAATTTTAGCAAATTAAAAAGTTAAATAATTACAGACATAAATTCTCTCCGACTTCAAACTGTAAGAGAGGCAGCTTATGTAAATAAAT
The DNA here is from genome assembly GCA_903067095.1 of Girardinus metallicus. NCBI lineage: Eukaryota > Metazoa > Chordata > Actinopteri > Cyprinodontiformes > Poeciliidae > Girardinus > Girardinus metallicus. The sequence continues at coordinate 7,089 of CAEGAE010097571.1, forward strand.
ATCTCAGTATTTTGTACTTTTATGAGAAGCAGTGAAAAAAGATGACAGGTCCCATTTCAAAAATATATTAATTGGCCAAAATAAGAACCATAGATAGTTTCAGATTGTCCTGCTTATTGACTATTGATTCTTTTTTTTTTATTTAATATTATTACTATTATTTTAAAAGTCTATTTTTAGGCACAGTGGAGCACGCACACATGGTGTGCTCCGTGGAGCCTAATTATTCTTAAAAAAGAAAATCTTTTCAGACTAAGATAGAACATTGTTTCTTAAAGCCAGCATCCAATACATCAGTTTTCATCAATACACACTTGTATTTGTTTTATCACACACATCTGAGCCTCAGGTCATCCACTAAGTTGACCTGAGTGTTTTGTCTTGTGTTAAAAATTTGTCAACCAGTTCAGGAATAAGATCAACACATGCTCTAAAATGTGTGGAAAATTGGATGAAGCTAATCCAGTCCTCACTTTCTGGATATGTCACGTTTTCCCCTGTGAAGTCCTTGTCATCAGGAAAATAAGCCCAGGGGGGACAACAAGTGTCATGGTGTGTTCTCTTCTCATATGGGTACAATTAAATTTAAACGGTGTATAAATAAACAGCCAACAGGGTAAACTGAAGAACTGTCACATTTTCTTGCAGAATGACTCGTGACATGATAAAACAGCCTGGAATTTAAAGACAAAGTAAATAGAAAGGTATTGTTTGTCTTTTTTTGTATGTGCAATAAGCTGTAATTCCTTGGCAGACATGGGTAGGATATTTCCATAAAAACCTTTTTTTTGTTGGTAGCAGTTATTTATATGGCCAAACTTCCATCCTTAGTCATCAATGACATTCTTTGATCATCACAAATGAATAATACCAAAATAGTCAGTGAAGAAACCTTTTGGCCATGCACAAGAGGACTAGTGTAAAATCTGAAGGTATTGAATCAAAGTCTCCTGGTTTGACCTCAGAAAAATTTATAATATGATACAATTACCAGTTTGTAAAATTATTGTGTTTCATTTGGAGAGCAGTTTTCAAATACAACCTTTCACCCATTTTCACTGAAGCATATTAATTCCTTGGTAGTTGTTATATTCCCTTTTTTGCTGAATATAAGTGAAACTACAGATCCTTAAATTACAGAGTTGAATAATTTAAGGATCCAGTTTAAGCAATAATTTGCTTAAACTGGAGCTTGATGACTGTTGTTTTTGTTGATTTTTGAGGGTCGAGTACAGTTCCTCCCTGAGGTTACTTCACATTGTTTAAGTTATAAAAGAGATTTTTCACTTGATTTCTGAAATACTGATTTTAGAAGTCAATACTTTCATTGACGTTGAAAGTCCCAGGTCGTGGAGCTTCACTAACAGCTATTGGACAGGCAATGATAATTATAAGAAAAACATTACACTGACACAAAGGACTAGACAAAGGAATAGGTGGGAAACAGCAACACGTAATATCAGATTTCTTAGATACTGCATGCTAAGTGTATGTGCTTGTTATTGCATCTGTTTAGGTGTGTCTGTTTAGGTGTGTCTGTGTAGGTGTGTTTTCACGCACATATGTGTGATTAGAAATGGAGGTAATGGTATTTTACTGTAAAACTGATAAAGAAAAGTTGGATTAAGGTTACACCCACCAAGCTCTAGGATCAAAGACACGGATAAAAAAAAAAAACTGCAGCGTGGGAGAAATGCTGACTCAATAGATTTTTATAACATTGTTGACTGGCAAAAACCTAAACTAATATTCAAGTTATCAGGAGATATTCACTGAGATTGATCTCTCCAATCTTGAAAGAATAAACTTTTTAAGTTACAGTTTGTAAAACCAAGATAGACAATCCAAGAGAGGAGAAAAAACATCAGACTAGGCGAGAGATTAAGAGCCGATCTGCTATGCAAGATGACTATCCTGGGTGCTGGCCAGAATTGAAGGGAGTGATAAACTCTACAAGGGGCACTGATTTCAATCTTCTGTATTTTCTTATCACACACAGCAAAATAAGTTTCTACTCGTGAACAAACAAAAGCACAAAGTGTGAAATCTAATCCCTATCTCCTGTGGCCACCTGTAAAGACGCCTTTCTCTTGTCTTAGGCACTTTCTGAGGGGAAACAAATGATTCCCGAGTGAAGAGAGATGAGAGAAAAACTGAAAGAAAGAGAAACAAATGAAACACAGCCAGGGGTGGCATTTTGCTAGCTTATCAGCAGCTAGTAACTTCAAAACAACACCAGGGATCTGAACATACACAGGTAAAATACATAAGTAAGGGAGTGGTAGTGAGTAAAACCAATGTTAAAATAAGGAAAACAATTCTATAGCTGGGATGAAGAACAGATGATCCAAAAACGTTGCCTGTATAAGTTTGTTTATACATTTTGTGGTTACGTGGATTGTGTTATGCATTTTCAAGCATCTGTCGTGACATTTCGTGTTGAAAAACAAACCTGAAACTCTCAAATTTTGTCATGTAATTTACTATTTTATATATCTCAAATGCCACCTCCTTATAAGCATTTCATTGGTTGTTGTAGCAATCAAGGGAGGAAATGGCATAGTAGAGGGTATATATTTTTTTCATAAACTATAACATATATCAAATATAGCAGGCAAGCTATCATACCTTCTTTATTTCTCACGTCATGCTGTACTGACACTAATCTTCTCATTTCAGCCTGATTACATATAATTAGAAGCTGTTTAACACACATTACAAACATATTGTGTTGTCTTTAGAAGGAGTGAGAGGCTGTGTAATGAATAATGTACTCTGCATCTCAGATTGCAAATCATAGCAACTTTTCACACTCAGGCTGCGCATAGATCAGGCATATTTGCTTACAATTTATTATGATCTGAGCCACATTTTACAAGTTTGTCCATCACTGCTGTGACAAAAATAATTGTTTAGTTGTGTATTTTTACGCTGAATATCTGAAAGGTCAATCATAAACATCTATCTATCTATCTATCTATCTATCTATCTATCTATCTATCTATCTATCTATCTATCTATCTATCTATCTATCTA
>CAEGAE010097576.1:0-12795 GCA_903067095.1 Girardinus metallicus
ATTTGTGATCCTGCCTCTTTATTATTAAATTGAATATAATTTCAGATTTTTGTATAACTTTTCTTCAGGCTAACTTACAAAGTGAGCTATTATTGTTACAGGTTAATTTTCTAAACTACAAAAAAGTAGCTAGTAGAGAAGCTCAAATATGAAAAATTGGACTGATATTGATATCCGATAGTAACATTGCTGTTATGCCAGATTTACCAATATTTTATTTTATCAAATTTTTTATGTGATTACTCGATTAATCGTAAGAATAATCGATAGATTACTCGATTACTAAAATATTTGTTTACAACAGCCCTAATGGAAATTCGTAATTTCTACGTGACTCACTCAGTACAATTAAGTTTTAAAAACACAAACATGAACCATAACAATAAGACCAACTCCAGAGGTCATAACATGAAGATATATTTTTCATTCTAAATGTTATACCATTTATGTTTTGCTTTTCCCTTTTGTCATTTCCACTAAATGTCAAAATGTAGCACAAAACCTTTTTACAGTCCTGAGGTATAGACATCTGACATTTTCCTAAGTGAAATTTGCTCCAATCCAGTTTTTGGTGCACAACTACCAGCTATCCATTTTTAAAAGCTATAAAAGATAATACAGCACAGTTTAAAAGCTTTTTCCCCTTTTACTGATTCTGTTTTTCCTTTTTTGTCACTCATGTTTCACTTATTAAACAAACGTAAAAATTAAAGAAAAATCCATCCAACTATTATCTACACCTGGTTTCCCTGGGGGACTGGTCCCTATAACGCGATCGGTCAGCTGATTGGACATGTCCTCTATCCATCAGTCAAACAATAACCTTCGTAAATACTAAATGCAGTTTTCAAATGATGGTTTCATTTCAGAGATAAAAAACTTTCTAAATCAATGTGGTCCTGCAAGAAAAAGTAATTGCCCCTAAACCTACAACCTGGTTGGTCCACCACAAAGTGCTTACAATAGTGGCTGTGAGTCCTTTATGATGTCTGTTGCCACAGCATCTCCATTGACTTAAGTCTAAACTTTACCCAGACCAAAAACTCTTACTTTTGTTTTAATGAGACATTCAGAGGTAGCCTGGCTAGTGCGCTATGGATCATTGTCTCGCTTTATAACCCAAGGTACAGGTTTAAATTTAAGAACTGGTGGCTGGACAATCTCCACATAATATTTAACTCAAAGGTTTTGGGGATTACCAAGATGTGCTTTAGCAAATATTTCGACAGTGCAAGGTTTTGCCTTCGGGTTCTCCTGTGGAATATTTTTTCTCAGTTCTCTTTCTTATCATTCAATCATAAACACTGTTCTTAAGCTTTAGATGTTAGTCTTGGTTCTTTCGTCACCTCCTGAATGATTTGTTGATATGCTTTTGGGGTAAATTTGATAGCCACCCCTGGAAAGGATCACCGCTCTTCCATCTTTTGTGGATAATGGCTTGCGCTGATTTGCTGGGATCTCAAAGCCTTAGAAATGTGTTTGTAATCCTGTCCAGACTGACAAATGTCAATGACCTTGTTTTTCTTCTTGTCTTGAATTTCTTTAGATCAAAACAAGATATTTTAGCCCATTTCAAGTTTTCTGACTAGTTCAATTGAAGTGATTTCTTAATTCTAAACATCAGGCATTAATCACTCCTGATTGTAGTGAGTGTAACTAAACCAATAAAAAAAGGTCAGTTAATTCATGATTATTATTGTATATTTTTAACACAGAGCGAGGTTTGCTTTAGGAAGTTTAATCCCTTGATAATTTAAATCTACTATATAAAGAGGCAAACACTTTTTACAGCCCAGTAAGACATTTTGTGTCACAGTAAGATGCTGACAATCCCATCCTTTTCTTTTCTCAGTCCCCTCTCACCCAACCCCACCCATTCCACCTGAGCCATCTGTTCAAAACATGACTGACACACATGCAAGCATAGACAACTCAACATCCTATTTCATGGCTTCATAAAAGCCCCTTGATTTTCCTCTGTATAAGCAACATCTGCTGTGGGAACATACACCTACCAACAAAGGTACAATTGAGTTTAAATTGTGACTCATCATAGATGTGACCCCGTTTTTGTCTGGACGGTGATAGGTCTATGTGAATAAGTGTTTGTGTTATGTCTACAGACGTGTCTGTCTGTGTGTATGCGGCTGCCCCTTTGCCATATGTGCCCTGTGCTGATTTACAGCGCTAGGGGCCAGTGCACACAAACAAGGCCTCATCTTCATCTGCCACACACATTGGAGAACAGACAGTCAACTCCTCCTCCTCCTCTCCTGTTGGTGTGTGTGTGTGTGCGTACACATGCGGGGATGTGCACGCGTGTGTGTAGAATTTCTTGTGTATTCTTCTTCACACACTAATAAACCTGAATTTTAACACGCAGCTCAAAGTTCCCTCGTAACTGGACAATAAAGACAATGAACAGACATGTTACCCAACAATGTAACTGATACACATTAACTACAATAAAATGTTCACTCTTCAAAAAGAGATGTTTTTTATCTTTATGGCGAGTCACAGTACTCATTAACAAATTCAACACAATTAATCTCTTAGCCTTTGACCTAGACTGTCTGTCTACCAAGTAATAATCACCTTGTCTCCAGGTTTGTTCCAAACTGCTGCAGTGTCAAAAGTCTAATTTTTATGCTTTTTGGGGGGATTTTATGTGATAAGCGAACGCAAAGTAGTACATTTTTTGCATATTCAGATTGAAAGTTGTTGCTCATTCTTCTTTCCAAAATAGATTAGGTTCAGTCAGATTGGACCCCAAATTCTCAATTAAATTCAGGTCTGGACTATAACTGGGCCATTCTAATACATGGACATTTTTTATCTAAACCAGCCATGGTAGCTTCTAGTTATATGTTTCAGTTTTGTTGATAGATGAACTCTGACCAGCTTCCCTATCCCTGAAAGCAACCCCACACAGCATGATACTTCCTCCATCATGCATCACCACTGGGAGGGATTTGTCATTAGGATCTGCAGTATTAGTTTTTTACCATACTCGGCATTTTGAATCTGTGCCAAAAAGTTTAATTTTGATTTAATCTGATTAAGACCTTATTCTACCTGCATGCTTACCCTAGATGCCCTGTGCAAACTGCAGATGGGACTTTCAATAATCCCTTTGTTGAGCGTACACCTCATTCCTCCAAGTAATAATGCTGTCCTTGCCTGACCTGTCAGTTTAGTTTGGACAAATATATCATGGTGGGCCTGCAGTTGTGTCATACTCTTTTCATTTTTGGATGATGATTAGAACCTTGCTCATAACCAAATGCTGCTTAAAACTTACCCTCAATTTTATCTCTGAGGTTTTTCTAATTATGAGTAAGGTGGGACCTTACCGTTAGTCTTTATGCTTATTGTTCCATGATGTTCTATTAAAAACCTTAGGAGACATTCATAAGGTCTTCATGAAAGTGTGCCAAGTCTACTAAAGTAGACTTTTTTTTTTTTTTTTTTTTTTTACTAGTTGGGTAACTTGTAATTTGTTATCTGCTGCCTATTTTTTTAATACAGTATGGTTACATAATATTTTCTTCATACATTTAAAAGGTTCCTAATTCTTTGAGGAATTATCCTACAATTAATTTTGCTTCTCCACTTCAAAATCAGCTACCTTACCTGAAAATAGGTGTATGACCAGGCTTGGGTTTATTCCATGAGAAATGAGAGGGCACAGACAGAAACTGTTCTGCAGGCCCATCTTTCTTCATGCTGTGCAACGTGTCATCTGGAGGAGAATCGAGGTTAGAAGACAGACTTTCCTGGTCATCTAATACCAGCTCTCCTTTCCCTGTCTGCAGAGATGTTCTATCCTGTGAGGTCTTCCTTGTCTTTGATGGGATGTCTGTCTCAGATGGGCAGCACTGAAAAGGTGACATGCCTAAAGTGGGACTCCCAGCCCATGTGTCCTCTGTCACGCTCCCCCTGGGGGAATGTCCTGGCGTGGGTGTAGGTGAGTGATGAGGAGACAGGGAACCGGGATAGCAAATGTCAGCACTGGAGTGTCGCCTTTTCCCGCAGGGTGAGGTTGGTCGCGAAGAGGGCCTGGAAGGAGACCGTGGACTAAGCCAATTTTCATCAGTGACGCTATTGCGTGGTGAATGGCAGGGGGACTGTCGAGGAGAAAGAGTGGAGTGAGAGTGATGCACAAAGGGGGGATGATGGTGCTGCCATGGGGACTGCTCCTCTAGAACTCCCCCAACAGCCTGTGGTGACACACAAACTGGAGAAGTCAGAGGGGAGCCCAGGCTAAACCTTGCAGCTGCTTCATTCAGCTCTGAGTCAACATCGTCATAGACATGTGAAAACGATTCACAAGATGAAGCATCAGAGAACCAGCTCCTAGAGGAGAGGCTGCTGCAGGGGCTAGGGCTGAGCGAAGAGTCCCTGTATGAGTGGTCCAGTGGCAAATATAAATGGTCTCTGGACAAGGGTCTGTCGCCGTGGTAATCCCCATCAGGACCATTGGCCGTCAGCTCCCCCTCTCTGGCATCTAGCTCTTGCTGGCAACTAGGGGAGATGGAGGTGATTTGGATACTGGGGCACTCAAAGGCTTTTGGTGCCTCCACAGGAGCAGAGGGCAGCAGCGGTGAGCCATATTTGGAGCCTTGTGCCTCGTAGCTTAGGGGCTCAGTTCCTGTTTTGTGTGATGGAAGTCGGGGTGAAGCGCTGATGACCTGAGGATGGGAGTGCATGCCATGACGAGGCAGGCCAATAGACTGGTGGTTCGTGACCATAGACTGGGGCTGGCCCACATTTAGGATGTAGAATGATGTGCTGTCATCAGGCTCCAGATCTACGATTGATAAAAAAAAGGGATTATTACCATACTGTAATACTGAGGACACCACATTTTAGACATTATTGCTTCTCAAGCTTCATGCCAAGTAACCTGTCTGATATTTGAAAGACTAATGTTTTACACTTTCTGAAAATTCTTGTTGTATTTCTGCATATATTTTCCCTGGAATTTAACAACTCAGTTTTGTTTATAAAGGCAAAAGAAGAGATTACAAAATAGTAGAGGTGTGCCAGTCGATTGGCCACCGATCATAATCGGCCAATTTCCATGGAAAAGTGTATGATCGGTGATTGCCGATCACTGTCTCTTGTTGCCGATCACATTTATCTCACTTTGCAGCCTGCATATGCAGCTGATCTCCTCTTTCCTTCACACTGCACAAGCACGTGGCAACAAATCCTGTCATGAGGAACTTTAACGCTCTGAGAGTGGAAGGGGATGTTTGCATGTTGCGGCAGAAAATTACCTTGGGGGTGAAACATGTCAAAATGCCTCAACACAATGAATCTAAAATGGCATTTAGAAAAACTAGCACTAGCAATATAGTTTGGCTATATCGAGGCTCATTGCAGGAAAAAAAGGACATCCGGAGCAGCCAGATAGCAGGTAAAGCAGCGCACAGCTACCAACATTCACCCGGATTAGCATCACAGTCAGAAAACTAAACAAATAACCTGAAAAATAATTCAAGTCTTCAAGCTGGCAGCGTAAGACGCTGGTTCTGCTCTCGCTCTTGGACCGCCGCTACGTTCTACTGGTAGTAATATTTCGCAGACGTAGCGCCACTCAACCTCCACCAGACAGTGAACTGACACCGAACGTCTCCTTAAAGCTGTAGCATGTAAATAAAAAAAATAAAAGATTTTAGATATGTATTAAAATATGTCTATTATGACTAAATTAGGTGAATTTATTGCCAGATAATTTTTTCATTTTGCCAGATAACAGTATCATTTATTCCTAAAGCAAAAAATTAACAGCCATTCCAGGCGATCGGCAGTGATCGGTGATCGGCAGAGATTGGCGTCATGGATGATCGGTATCAGAATCGGCAGCAAAAAGCCTAATCAGAGCATTCCAACAAAAGATTTATTCTTTATGGAAGACACTTGTGACTAAAACAATCACAGGTGTTTTGATCAAATAAGTATTGACTTGCTTATTTGCAGGCAGCAAGTTAATAAAATGGATACAACAATCTGATGTGTAACAATGCCAAAATATGTTTCAATTGTTGACTTTGTGTTCTATGACTTTGTATTTTTGCATTTTTATGATGTAAAGCACTCTGAGATGCCTTGTTGCTGAAAAGTGCTATACAAATCAAATTTGATTTGATTTGATACACAATGGTGTCAGCTGCAAATCATTTTCCCCTCAGCAATTTAGGTAGTTTCATAGCTGATTTTTCTAAGTATAAGATGGAGCTGTATGCCTGTGGCAAAAACCAACCACAGAGATATTTTGTAACGCATGCCTTAAAGTAATTTTCTATTGGCTACTCATAATCTACTTTAAGGAAATGTGGTTATGTGACTCCAATAAACGACATGTAAAAACAAGTTATTGTAAAATTGGTTAAGGGTGGGCATAATCTGTCATGTTCCATAATTCAACTAGTCTGAACAGGGATCAGAAGCTAAATTAATGGAAATCGTTATGTAATGTTTACAGAAAAAGTTATAAAATTGAATTAAATTGTACATCAGTTCTTTTTTTTCTATGTGGAAACCTAACTACAAAAAAGAAGTGAAATACAAAGGTTTCAGTACATTGTTAGGAAACCCTTTGTTTATCGGAAAGGAAATGTGAAGGGATGAAATGACAACTTGGGGTAAAAAACTGGAGTTGGACTGAGCAATGGCAACACAAGCAGCCTTAACAACAGTTGCTGTTTTTATCTGTTTATAAGTACTACAATAAATATGTTTTTCCATGATCACTTCCCACTCTATACTTGGATAATCGTAAACCACATTTTTTGAAACCACTGATCTATTAATTCTACTAAACAATAATGTCGTTCTTCTACGTAGAATGCATTTTACATAGGGCTGAAACGATTCCTCGAGTGATTCGAGTACCTCGATTATTAAAATTCACAGGCTCACAAATAGGCTATTTGTGAGCCTGAATTAATTTCAGATTTTTGTACAACTTTTCTTCATGTTAACAAAGTGAGCTATTATTGTTACGGGTTAATTTTCTAAACTACAGAAAAATAACTGTTAGAGAAGCTCAAATGTGAAAAATTGGACTGATGTTGATATGCGATAGTAACACTGCTGTTATGTTAGATTTACCAATGTTTTATTTTGTCTTTTTTTATCCGATTACCCGATTAATCGTAAGAATAATCAATAGATTACTCGATTACTAAAATATTCCTTTACAACAGCCCTAATTTTACATATCACCAACATTTGAACTTTTGTTTCTGAGACTTACAGTAACTTATTTGCAAAATTTTGCCTCAAGTTTCCTGAGACTTGGGGCTAAGGTATTTCTCAGTTGCAGGCACTCATCTATGAATTGTTCCTGGGGGGATAAGTGATTAACAGCACTTCTCAGGAAACAAATTCACACAACAATGTGTGCAGTCGGCTGTCATCGCATACAGCGCTAGGAGGCTATTTATACCAAAGGTCATCCAGCACAGGCAGCATATATGTGTATAAACAGACACACTCACTGAAACAGACAAGAGTCCATTGTGTTCATTGGCACTATTCAGTGAGAGTTTATTGATATACTTTCACTGGTTATTCTTCGCTGCTCCCACTGGAATGTAATCCCCACATTTTTCATATGTGAAATGTTAATTGCACAGAAATACTTCAATATTATAGTTTCACCATGAAGTATCTCATAAAAAATAATTTTGCATTCACCAACAGCAACAAGAAGAGTTTTCAGGAGCAAAACACTGAAGGCATCATCTAACTTGAGGACTCTTAAGCTATCAAAAGCTGACAAGTACAGTCATTTTATTTAAAGGTAGGAAGCAAAAATATATTGACTAACAAGCCTTGGAGAATAAAAAATGGCCAAGTGAGTATGCACAACTTCTGTGGTTTTGGCTAAAACCACAATGCAGCCTGCACAGGATACAGTTGTGAAACGCTTACACAACACTTCTATGTATTCCTTAAATTTACAAACCTATTTTTTCCTTTCACTTTAGATAGAAAGTTATTACCAATATCACCGAATGCAGATAAAACATTTAAGTTTAGACAAAAACAAGCAAAAGTATCAGAGATTTTGAAGAGGATGTATGTACTCTCCAACATCTCCATCCAGTCCAGTAACAACAACAGCGGCAGGAGTGGTAAGTTGTACATATTTATAGCTGCTCGTTTTCTGATTGGCCCCGTTTGTCTGTCCCAAGACACAGTAATGTATCCTCTGACTAACTGACAGGGAGCAAAAGAGAAACAACAAGCAGAAAAGGGAAGCAAAAAATTTGGAAAAAAGCAGCTGAAAAAAGATAAAAAAGTTAAAGGTGACGATGGCTGACTGTTGTCTTAATATACATACACACATTTTGCCAAGAGGAATTTATATATACAAAAGTGTGCTTTATTTGCTGTAAATAACTGACATTTGTTTTGTTTTAGAAGAGTTTCTTCTAAAACTTTGAAGTAATTACAGCTCAGTTGAACCATGGTAAAAATGTGCGCTTTTTTCATTCTGAACAAGCTTTCCTTCTGTACAACGCCCTGTGTAAATCTGAGGCACACATTACCAAAGGCCTACCCTACTGTGACAAGTAGCAGACAGATCTCAGAGCAACTAAACATTCCTGATGTATTGGGTTGCAAAACTAATCAGTGATTAGGTAGCATAGAAGTAATGTTTCTTGGTGAGTGAAGAAAAAGAGTTTGAGTTATGTACAAGGTATTTCTGTGTAGAGTAACTTACTCCTTTTTAAGGGGAACTAGAATATTTTTCTCGAGAGCTTTAAATTGCTGAAAAAATAAAGAAACCAAACAGCAGCTACAGAGTCTGAAATTTACTACTTAAAGTGGAGAGAGTTAGGGGTAGGGATTTCCGCTTAAAGTGCATTATATGGAGAGCTTTATATACTAAAAGGGTCGGTGCATTACTTTTGAGCTCAACAGTGAGTCTTGCATTATCTTACACGCAGCTCTAATTAATTGTCTCTCTCTGCCTTCCTACTTGTGATTTTAGCTGCTCTGTCTCATCTTTATACCTGTTCGATTTGCTCTACTTTAACTCTTGTACAAGTATATTGAAAAATGTTGCATTGTCCAACAAGTCTCAGTTTCAGTTGCAGGATTCAAATGGAAAGATCAAAATTAATGTGCAGCCAACGAATATGGAGCAACTGTGTGATGCTCCAACCAAGCAATGTTGCAGTTCTGAACAGAAAACGAATCTAACGCTATACTAGCAATATCTAATAAATTGGCCAGATGGTGTAATTCTTCCATGAAATCATCATGGAAAATCTGTAATAAAGTCTTGATCTGAAAATGGTATTCATGTTATTTTCAAATCTATTAGATAAATATTAGGAATCAAAGCACTAGTTATGACAAAACCGTGAGTTTTTAAGTTTACGTTTTTCATCCACTTGATGATGAAGATAAAACAAATAAGTAAACAGATGGGAGTCATACTAGGGGTGACCAGGCCACCTGGCTCACAGCCCTCATCATGCTCAGAGTTAAGATTAGGTTGCTACCTAAAACTGCACAGTGTAAAGAAAGGGGCGAGTGGTGGGAAATCCCCTTGTAAGAGCCAAAGTCACCTTAGGAAAGGAGGCCAGACTGGACCATGTAATACTATTTCCTTATCAATGGCCAGTGTTGCAAACCCAATGCTCCTGAAAGGCCTGTGCGTCACAGACTCCTCAAGTGTCCATACATCAGACAGCCAATCTGGTTAAATAAAGATCTCTAAGAGGCTTTGCTGTACCTAAGCTAATAATAGTTTCGCCTCACTGGGAGATGCTTCAGTGAAGGAAGGATTGGTGGATGTTTGTGACACACCACCAAGACCATTGTGTTCTCACTGTAACCACAGGGAACAGCCTGATCCGCTGCTGATGGAGGCATTTACCGTAGCTCCTTGACATAAAGCTCAACAGGTCCCTGGCTGAACATCACGCTGCCAGATGATTCTCACTTGGAAGATAATCTCTTCCTCCCTCTTTCTATTCTCTCCACACACAAAGTGTGTCAGGGTGCTGTGACCAGCAATGACACACAGGCCTACATTCTGACAAACTCTGGTTTACTACAAGGGTAAAGAAGGATTTGTATCAAAATACAGTGAACTATTCATTACTGAATGTGTCATTTTTGTCATATTTTAAAAATAAATTTAAAAAAAGGAGTTGTGTGAAGATGCACTTGTGAGCACTGTTGTCTTGCAGTATGAAGGTCTTGTGACAAATCCTGGCCAAGGCTTTTATGCATTGAGTTTTTCAAGCCCTATGTACTAATAAAACACTAAAGTGTTTTTTGTTAGTGCTCCTGCTGAGACATATCAGTCTTATAAACATCCATGTAGTACTAAAGATCTAATCCAAAGATTTAGTTGTAGCCTTCACAAAGAAGACCACGTTGGAAAGAGATCCTCATCTTTGTGGCTAATAGATCTACTGCACTGTTTTCTATGGTAATGTTACTGCTTTATGTTTCTGCTTCTACTTTCTTTCTAATTTTCTACTCCTTAACATCTAGTTTAATTCTTGTGAATATTTACTGCATTAATGTTTAGATATACATATTCTTGTTTTAAAATATTTGGGTTTATATATTTTACCAAAGCCCTGTCACATTTAGACCACTTTATTAGACTATAAATATGTTAACCCCATCATTTTTGTTGCAGAAACTTAAATTAATATAGAGGGGGCTCTTATACTTTTAAACATCTCTACACTATCATATAAAGAGTAGTGCTACACAGCAAGAATGGGAATAGAAAAAAATTGCACAATAAAAACATTCAGACAACAAGTGATACTTTTAGATACTACAGGACTTTGTATTTACCAAATTACAGTCCAGCTCTTTCTGTGTGTCAATTTGCAGAGAACTGTTTCTGTGTGCTTATGCATATGTGCATCTGCTCTTAACATATTAATGTCTCGGGTTACCAACCTGCCCTAACACCATGTGGTGCTGAAGCAGAGTGGTAATCTAAGCCAGGGTTCCCTTTCTTGTGGGCAGGCAGGTTGATTAGGAAAGGCTCTGATTACATCCCCTGTACAGAAGGCTTTGTGTTTTGGTCAGTCTCCTCTTTCAGCACTCATCAAGAGCTGCTAGTCAACAGAGCACAGAAATAAATGTCCCAGTAATCCTTGCACCATGGATCCTGGTAAAAATATTATGCTATACAGAACATATGATAAGCAATGCATTGCTTTGTTTTGAGACAGAGGATTTTAGTAATCTGGTTGGCAAACAAATAAATTAAAACATGTTTTGTTTAACTTCATAAGAATTCAAGTCTGTCTACATATCAAGCAGCAGCGACGGCAATTATATTTTAATGAATAGCAATTATATTATTTTTCTTGGATAATTATTCCCATAATTATCCAAGATGGAGGGCAATTTTTAGACATAAAACTATTTTTAGAGGTATACATGTAGGTAAAAAATTTTACAACAAAAAAAATTCACCAAATTTTCATCAATGTTTCAGTCTTGATACAAAAAAAAACAACACAACAAAAAGCATCTGGTTTTAAGACATGGCCAGACAGAAAATCTTTCAATAAATTCAAACTAATTTTGGAACGATAAAGTACATACAAGCTGTTCATTAAAAAACTAATTAAACTGGAATTACTAGATGTTATTATCAAACATCTGCAAGAATCAATAATCTGCTAATTTAATTTAGTGTTAGCAAACATTTGATCTGGTCGATTTGTTTAAAAAGCTAAAATTGGAAAATGACTAAAAACCCAACAAATTATTCTGCAGAGCTACAACATATTAAACCACTACTCCCTAGCCTTGTTGCCAGGCAGACAGATATAGAATGATAACCCTCTTAACAATTAGCCACAAAACAATATGTCTGCACCAGTACAACTTATGTCCTTGCCATTTTTTCATTTATCACCAAAGGGGAAAAAATGTGCAGCTAAAACTGATTGGTCTGATTTAGCCCTGGAACCTTGTTGGCTATCAAACTGTATTTAGGTCTTTCTTACTGACAAAAAAAAAAAAAAAAGATATATCCACAACAAAGACATGTAAATGTAAGTGTGAATTATCTGCTGTGGTGTTAAATGTCCCTCACCAGTCAGCCTGAAAATTGGCCAATTCAGCTCCACTGCCAAGTGTTGCCCCTGACAAAAGGCTGATTGTATTTTTGCACTATTATTACAGTAACAGATTTGAGTAGCATAGAGAAAGTCTATGTTCCCTCTTTCATGTCATAATCCAAAAAACTGTTAGAAACTAAAAGAGTTATTTTTTTAGTAAGTGTACCCCCAAGAACTGTTTCACTGAGGAAAAAAAAAAAAAAAAAAAGTTAACAGAGTGCCCTGAACTGACAAAGCTTTTCACCAATAATAAAAGGTTTTGCCATGACTCTGGTACAGGCTTTAATTTATCTATGAAATTATTTACAATTAAATACAAGCACTTTTTTTTTTGTTTCAGAAACAAAAACATTGTAAATTTTTACTATGGATGTATACCTCTTGAGTTTCCACAGATACAGTGATTACCGGCAGCGCTCACAAAGGTAAATTTAATTCCATCACCCAGGGTTTTCCAAGAACTCTGCGTCTGGCCGGTGCCCTGCATTTCTAAACACAGACCCAGTGACGCACTTGCACACACGTATTGTAAGGCTTGGCCTACACCTGTGTCTCTAATCCTTGTTGGTTGGGTTTGGGCCAAACTCACTGCTGATCCCTATATGTAAATGTGCATGGGACCTCAGGTTAAAAAAAAAAAAAAAAAAAAAAAAAAAAATATATA
>CAEGAE010097587.1:0-14310 GCA_903067095.1 Girardinus metallicus
GTTGCTGTGCGCTTGCGCAATGTGAAGGAAAGAGGAGATCAGCTGCACACGGAGGAGGAAGTGAGAGAAATGTGATCACACACTTTTTCACGGAAATCGGCCTATTATGATCGGTGGCCGATCGATCGGCACACCTCTAATATACCGCCATCTATGAGCCCCAACCAGGTGCGTTACATTCACACCTGAACGTAACACACGTTCAGGTAGTTTGACCTGAACAAGTAGAAGCCATGAATAAACAGCCAAAAACAACTTTGGAAAACTATTTCATTTGCTCTGTTCGATATGCCCATCTCTCACTTCCGACGTCCGTCATGGTGCCTTGTCATGGTGTGATTTAAGTGATGTAGTTGCAAAGGGTCAATAAGGCCCACACTATATTCACTGCCGCCCTCATGCTTAATGGTGTTGAGGTTTTCAAGCTTCCCTCTTTCAACCTGACCCTGATACTGACTATAACAATTAAGTTATTTGTCCAAGAGTATATTTGAAAACTGTAATCTGGGTTTTTGTTTTTCTTTATGTAACTGTGTCTTTGTGGGTGAGTGGTCTTTTAGCCCATGTCAGTACAGAAATCGTTAAACAACTGATAATAACCCTCTTAGACTAGCTTTAGCTGACATCTTCACATTTTCCTTTGCTTTTGCTCTGGGGTTGGTGCACATTTTGCACCAAAACATGTTAATCTTGGGAACCATTTGCCTGTGGTGTCATACAAGGAAGCAGAGTGTTTAAGTTATCGCTTTAAAATACTTTTACAGGTGTGTCTGCAATCGACTGAAATGTTATGAGAAGCTCACATAACTATGACATCGCTTGGGCTTTTCCTAGATGTTTAAAGGCACAAGTCTCCAGATGCTGGCATTAGGGGAGCAGAAATAACTTGATTCTTGATTTAATCACTACTGCCTTGTTTACGCAATATTAGAAAAAAATTAAAAACACAAAAATGAACATAATTCAATTCCCTTTTTTAAGTAAGAAAATAAAAATGGTACTGCTTAATATGCAATAGCTTTCCTTAAATAAATCTAAACTGGGTGAAGCTAAAATTATACCATTTGAGAAGCTTCAGGCTAAAACATGTTTACTAGACAGGCGTAACTGACCTAAACATGTGTACAGAATTGGCTTAATTACTGCTCTACATATGTTTCTTTCTTCACAAATTGCCTTTTTTGAGTCTGTATACTGCTGTCAACAATTAATCAATTACTAAATTAGTTGAAGAATATTTCAATAATCTATTGATCACAATTAATTCTTTCAACCTTAATCTGGTAAAAAGAAACATCCAAGTCCTCTCATCAAACTTCTTTCAATGACCAACCCAAAATCGTGGACTGGTACATATCAACACTACTCACATCAAAGGCTGTACAATACATCACAAGTATATCATCTTTGCAGTATCAGTATGCAATATTTATATCGCAAAGGAGTGTTTGAAGTGAAGAAATTGTGCTATGGATTTGTATTTTTCATGCTAGTGCGATATTTAACCAGTTGGACAGCAGATCCTCACAACAGACACAAAAGACTGCTCAAAACTCTAAAGGTCACTATGATGGACGTGCAGATGAGAAGGAATGAAAATAGACAAATTTCACAACTGATCATCATTGCAATATTTACCCATCACTGCGTTATTTTCTAATAGTTTTGGAGAGTTAAGATATAAACTTTTATTCCTAGTGGGGTCAGGAGGGGTGCTGGTGCCCATCTCCAGCTAATGTTCCAGGTGAGAGGCAGGGTCACCCTGGACAGGTCGCCAGTCTGTCGCACGGCAACACAGAGACAGACAGGACAAACAACCATGCACGCGCACACACACACACACACCCACACATGGAGAACATGCAAACTCCATGCAGAAAGACCCCATGCTGGGAATCGAACCCAGGACCTTCTTGCTGCAAGGCAACAGTGCTACCAACTGGAGCCCTTATTGTATTGTATTTTGCTTAACTTTCAATATTTTTCTGTCTTCCAAAATTTTGAAGCGCTTTTGTTTTTTGCCTTTCAACATTAAAAGCCGTCAGACTGCTGCACGGCTTTCTGTCACAAGCAGATAAAACAATGTACTTACACATATTTCATGGTTTTTAACCATTTAATGATTTTGGAATTTGGACACATATATATTGTGAATTTCAGATAAATGGAGTCTCGTTATTTGCATAACCCAGAAGTCGGAATCAGTAGTAACTGCTTTTTCCATGTACTGGGAGTGGCATAAAAGAGATTACTTTAATAATAGCCTTTATTATAGCCACAAAAAGCTCAGAACAGTTTCCACATTTCAGGATTTTAATTTTAAACTGATATTTTAAATACCAAGGCCAGAGGTTCCCATCAACTTTTAAGAGACAAACAACCTTTTTGTGCAACATTTTCATACAGGTAACCTGAGGTCAGTATATTATGTGCCATCATAAATATGAGAATTAAATAAAATACATCAATGTCAGACTGACTCTGAACAGCTCTCCATTTTAAGGCTACTTGTACTCATTCTGAATACTCACTTTACAAAAACACCATGCTGTACTGGCAAACAGTTTCTGCCTTGTTTTCACTGAAATATAACAACCCTCATTTAAATCTAGGTTATTTTCCAGTTGAATGTATTTTTTAAATCAGTGAAATGATGGGACACATTGTAGAAAATTTGAACATTTCAAGCAACACGCATCAACTTGCTGCATGAACATAATGCAGCAAGTTGATGCATTAGGTGGATACACCTTGAAGATTTATGGACACACCTTTCCCTAAAAGAAGCACAACAAAAAAGCAAACTCTACTTCAGGTTCTTAGAGATTTTCGATGGATTTGCTTACAGTAACAACAAACAAAAGAAAATCAAATTTTCTCTAGTACATGACGAAAAATGAAAAACTGGTTCTGACCTAATATGGAACTATTGGCCCATATTAGGCCCATAGACAGCAATATCTGAAGCCCTATATGAATTGCATCATTCACCAAGAACAGGCAAAAAACACTGTAACATTACTTTGATCATATTAAACACTCCTAAAAAACAGTAGAAAGAAGTCTCGTCTATTAATTCTAAAACTCCAACACTGAACATTGTAGTTGTTTTTGTACTTTTAAACTTTGGTTACCATAAAATGTTAACACAATGTTTAAACTGTACCCACTTGGAAGATAGACTTGGGGTGGTAGTAGTCAAAAAGATCATTCCAAGGTGACTTGCAAGCCTTTCAGTTAGAAATTGGTCATTTAAGGTTAAATACAATATTTATGTCTTATTTTTGGTCTTAATACTGCTGAATGCTTATAAACAGATAGCGGTTTGATAGAAAACCACTAACGGTTTCCCCCAGAAAACTTGCTGAGCCCAGTGGCCGGTAGGGCTGGGCGATTTATCGAGTATACTCGATGTATCGCAATATTTTCAATTCACGATAGTTAAAATGGCTTTATCACAACCACCGAGTATAAATTGTCGTTCAAATAATAAACTTTAGCCGTCAAATTCACTGCAAGTATGGTTTATCCGACACCCTATGACTACACCACTAGTCCCTCCCTTTTTCTGTTCTCCGATACGCGCAGACTCGTTGCCATAGCAACTGACAACAATGCAACTTTATGTATTAGGATTCAGAACCAAAAACACTCAAACATTACCTTACATAGAACAGAACATTCAGTTCGTTAAAGTTTTATGCTTTTAGTCTTCATGTGTATTTAGCTTTTATTAATAAATGATCACTGTAGTAGATTAGCCTCCGCTGCTATTAGCCACGCTAACACAGCGATGGTAGATTAGCCTCCGCTGCTATTAGCCACTCTAACACAGCGGTGGTAGATTAGCTGCGCTGCTATTAGCCACACTAGCACACCGGTGGTAGATTAGCCTCCGCTGCTATTAGCCACGCTAACACAGCAGTGGTAGATTAGCTGCCGCTGCTATTAGCCACGCTAACACAGCGGTGGTAGATTAGCCACCGCTGCTATTAGCCACGCTAACACAGCGGTGGTAGATTAGCCGCCGCTGCTATTAGCCACGCTAACACAGCGGTGGTAGATTAGCCTCCGCTGCTATTAGCCACGCTAACACAGCGGTGGTAGATTAGCCACCGCTGCTATTAGCCACGCTAACACAGCGGTTGTAGATTAGCCACCGCTGCTATTAGCCACGCTAACACAGCGGTGGTAAATTAGCCACCGCTGCTATTAACCACGCTAACACAGCAGTGGTAGATTAGCCACCGCTGCTATTAGCCATGCTAACACAGCGGTGGTAGATTAGCTGCCGCTGCTATTAGCCACGCTAACACAGCGGTGGTAGATTAGCCACCTCTGCTATTAGCCACACTAACACAGCGGTTGTAGATTAGCCACCGCTGCTATTAGCCACGCTAACACAACGGTTGTAGATTAGCCACCACTGCTATTAGCCACGCTAACACAGCGGTGGTAGATTAGCCACCGCTGCTATTAGCCACGCTAACACAGCGATGGTAGATTAGCTAATTTAAACACCTGCTTTACTGCTGCTCTGTCAGTTTGTGTGTACGTCACCTTTTTATTTTTAAGCTGAACCAAAACACACCTTATTCCACAGCACATCTATATGTTAAGTTTGTCAAAGTCAAGCATAACTGACCTACTTCCCTCTGCCTCGCTATTTGTTTTCTTAGTTAAAACTTATTTCTCACCTTGTTATCTAGTCATAGTGTAGACAGTTCATAGAGAGGCACCAGCTGTGTGATTGGTGCACTCTCCTGGCTTTGTGCTCTGTTAAATGCATCATAAACCCAGCTTTCAGGAATACTACAGAGAAAGAAACAAACATATTTCAATCTAATTTTTTAATTGTCAATTTTTAATATTCCATCACAATGAACAGGTGAAGAGGTTAATATGTCTTTTTTAGTTTAAAAGATAAAAAATATGAAATTATTAATAAAGTGAGTCAGCTAATTAGCTATTCATCTTAGTTCTATTTGTTTGCATACATAACCATAACATACGTATTGATTAATGACAAAATGTTGCCAGAAAGATAGTTTCTGCCCAAAATGTTACATCTGATTAAAAAAAACTTTAAATTGTTCACTTTTAGCTTTGGTGATTATTTTGTCATTTTAACTCTGACACTTTAATTTTTAAAGAAAAACAGATCAGATATAACACACATCCACCAAAACTAAAGCTATCATAAACCTATTAAATGTAGTTACTGTCCACTGACTAAACATACAGGGAAAGGTAGTATTTTTTTTTTTTTTTGCATTTAAAGGATATGTGTGGGGCTAAATTTCAGTCCATGTATTTACCAGTTAATCATTTCAGTTTCAGGAAAATGACCATAAAGTAAGAAAATACTTTAAAATCAATATGTTGTTCATTTTGTATTGCCAGTCAAACTAGAAATAAAAACATAATTTTTAAATTCATTTTAGGGTGATTGGTATTCTAGAGTCTTGTTTTTTCTTATAATAAACTGTCGGTGCCAAATTTTATTCATAATTAGACCACTTAAACTTTATTTAATTATTTTTTATTTTTTTTTATCTAAAAAATATTTTTAGCAAGCCCATTGACTGAATTAAAATGTATATCATTACTTTTTCCATTTTATTTATTTATTTATTTTATGTTTCGTTAGCTCATTTATTATTGCTTTCTGATTATAATATTTCCTTTTTGGGCTCAAAATTAAAATAAGTTTTCCCTTTATACTGACTGAACTGATTTTTTATAAGACTGTCAATTCCTTTTTTCAAGACGCCGTGCACTTAATTACAAACTCTAAACATTAAATACCATTTAAATAAAGCCTCATGTAAACCTGGTTTATCCGATTTTCATACTAAACATTTCTAAAAACTGGCCACATTTAACAATTACTCTTTTTTGTGTTACCTAAATGAATAACTAATTTTTCCAGATTTTCCAGTAATATTATTAATTTAGATTTGGACCTGCTTTACATTTGCTTTTTTTCCAACACTGCAACATAAAATGGCTGCCAGTTTTTTTGTGTATACAGAATAAGCTTTATAATAACTTCTGAATATTGTAGAAGCAAGCAATTTTAGCCATCAGCAGGATCTTAAAAAATGTTTTTGGCCCAGATCACCATCAGGCATGTTGCTAATTTATTCTCTGATGGTTGAGCTGTAATTATGAGCAGTGAAACAAAGAAAAAGACTACAAGAAAGCAATTTATGTGTTGTTTAACTCCCTAAATCTGCAGTGTGCATGTATTTAACTTGATTACAGTGACGATGCATGATAAATACCATCATAAAGTGAGCAGGCTGGGTAATAAACATACTATTATGCAGTGTAGCAGTGTTGTATGGATATCACAGAGCTCCAGTCTTTTTTTTGTGGGCCTGGGGGAGGGCCAGCTGAAGCATTGCTCCAGCCTAGCGGCAGGCAGGAAAATAAAAGCCACATAATATAATCTGAGCAGTGAACACACACACACACAGGAATTTAAGATGGAAACCCTTAATCTGCACCATGCCTGCGTCAGTTCTCGTGATATTTCTCTCATTTTTTTTAAGTACAGTTTTCAGAACAAGAGCGAAAGAGGAAGGAGAGAATTATACATGAATATTAATAATAAAATGTCCCCTGCTTTGCACAATGAATAAATAAACCAACAAATAAAATCCAGCCAGCACTACTGACCTTGGCTATATCCTGTTATTGAAAAAAACTGACAACTTCACCTCTGGGGAAAACAATACATAAAAGATCTCCATTTCTCTCCTGAATTAATATTTAAGCAAGGATATTATTAAAAACACAGAGCCAAACTAAAATAAATAGATTTTTGTCCAAATAAATTAGTTGTATATTAAGTAACCACACACATATTCATTGCCCTATCTGAGTGTCCTCTGCATGTTTCTTGGCTTTTTAAGGCAGGACTATAAACCAGTTATTTCAAGTACAGAAACGTACACAATATTAACATTCCTCCTTAAAAACTGCTGGAGACAAAATGTCGGGGTGGATTTGGTGATAATAATATCAATATGCTGCTTCCTATTATTATTATTTCAGCGAACTGCTGCTCTACCTACTAGTCGATGTCGAGGGAAAAAAAAATATATATTTTAATGTGCAATATTGCGACGGTAAAAATATATTTTATAAAAAAAAATAAAAATGGCGACGCGGCGGTTAGCTAAAAATGTGACCGAGCTGAAAAAGTTTCCTGATATTTTCAGGCAGGGGGAGATAAAAAAGGAAGGCAGAAATTTTTATTTTTATTTCAAGCTAATGCGGGTGGGGGTTGGTAGCCGGGAGACTAATGTCGACACGACACTCACACACAAAGAAATTAATCATTAACACGGAGAAAATATCTGCGATATTAAACTGAAATTTAACGGCTGCCTTCCAGGCGACAGCCACGAAGAAATAACCAGTCTGTTTCGGCCTGAAAAGCACAAATATCAGCCGTTTATCTGCCACCTCCGGAGGTGGAAGAGGGGGGTTGAAAAAAAAAGTTGAGGCTAGCTGAATAAAGTTGTAATTGCAGTCAGACCAACTCTCGGTGGCTGATATGGGAAAACAATCAATACGACACGGCTAAATTCGGCTAAAATAAAGGCGGAAATTGACTCGATTTTACACAGACGTATGGTTAAAATATACCCGGGTCAACGTAAGGTAAAATCTGCGTTCAAAAACGGATAAAAACGACATTTATTTAGAAATTATATCGGCGTTACCTGTATTGCATTGTGCTCCATTGCAGTCCTGCATTCCCTCTCAGTGAGGCCCCTCTCTCCGGTTACACCGCCGGGACACGCCGACACGCAAACAAACGCACCACAGAGGAGGAGGGAAAAAAAGAAAAAAGAAAGGGTTTTTTCTATTCTACTTTTTTCTCTTTTTTAAATGGGTGGAAATGGCAAGGGATCTAGGTGTGGCCAAAGTTTGCCACAGAGTACAACTCCATACGAAAATCACATTTAAAGGGGGGCATCTTTACTTCACTAACATGACGTATTTCCGACTGAAACGGAATACGAGGGCGGGGTTAAGATAAAAAAAAATCTAATAAAAATCCATTACATTGTTCTTGCATTTACCAACATATTCTCGCTGATATCCTGAAATTGTCAAACAGCTCATCTCTGTGCAATCACGTATTATATTATATTTACTTATAATGTTAATAAAGTGCATTCACACAAAACAACTTTCTTTAAAGTTAGCACCCTTAACACTTGGTTTATCAGCCTAGACCGTTAAAAGTATAAAGCAGAACAAATACCGGCTTAGAGTAAAACTGAACATACTTATCTATTCTCCCTGTTATTGTTTTTCTGTTTACAAAGAAGTTTCCTACTTACAGCTGGCAAAAGAATAATAGTCATTAATAACCTTATTAAATCCATCTTATTTTACATTCTGCTTGATGTTTTTAATATATAGCTACAAAATAATTTATACTCATTGAACGTTTTCACATGTTACCCTGTTACAGTCACAAGCATCATATCAATCCATGACAATAAACTTGAAGGGAAATTACGCATTTAAAAAAAGAACTAAAAATTTAAATCATCCAATCATATTCAGCCTCTGACAGACCAAAATCATACAGTACAACTAACTGCTTTGAGAAGGTTCCCTGTGTAATTTGAAGTTAGTATAAATATACTAGTTCTCTAAGGAATTTTGTGAATATACAGCATCACAAACACCAAGGAACAACAGACCACTAATGGGTACATTTGTAAAGAAAGTTATTTCAAGTTATAAAATAATATCACTTTCCAGGGTGACACAAGGTATTGGCAGTATCATGCTTTTTGTCAGCAGGGATAAGAAAGCTGGTCATAGTTGATAGAAGGTTTGATGGAACAGTCCTGGAAGAAAATAGTAAACAAACCTAAACAGAGAGCACCTAACACGGATGGTTCAGATCAAAGCATATTCATTTGTTAGAGAGGCCTAGTCAAAGTCCGTACCTAAATCCAACTGAGAATCTGTTGACACGATATAATGTTAATATTTCAAAGGACTAATTGGAATGTATTATTTTTGCCAATAAATTGTCCGACTGTGGTTGACGTTCACAGAACAAACAGAACAAAGTGTCCAAGGTGTAGCAAGTTTCAGAGAGCGCTGAAGGCACACATGGACATCAAGACGAGTTATTATAACTGACATTGTCATCACAATATTTTTGACTATCATCACCACAAAGTTTTTTGAATATTGTGCAGCTCTACTCCATGTTCAAAACTGGTTCCACAAAAAAGCCTTGCAGGTGCACTCTTTATGTTTTGATTTGTAAAAACATTTGAAAACAAAGCAATGTTTTCCTTCAGTTTCACATAAGTGGAAGACATTAGCAACAGCCTTAAAGTAGCAACCTCTACTGCCCATTTTATGAAGGATTACATTGTTTTCAGGATATTTGAAATCCATCATTCTATGGTGCAAAAATATTTTTCTGTCCATCCATCCATCCGTCCGTCCGTCCATCCATCCGTCCGTCTGTCCATCCATCCGTCCGTCCGTCCATCCATCATTTCCAGTGTAGTCCCTCCAGCATGTCTTGGTTCTTCCTCTGGGTCTGCTCCTGGTGGGATGTTCCCTGAACACTTCACCAGGAGACAACCTACCCAGATGCTGGAGCCACTTCAACTGGCTCCTCTCAATGTACTTAAATATTTTTCAGAACTGGAAAACATGTAAGACTACTCAAAATTTTCCAGACCTTTCATGGCTTGATTAGGAAGTTAGTTGTTAAAATTCTCGTTCGTAAAAGTTTAATTATAAACTGAAAGAGTATGGCTTGAAGGAAAAGACTGAAGGAAAAAGTTTCTTCTCTTTAAGGAAGAGGTGGCAGCACGACTCAGGTTTGCAAAGTTGGATTAAACCAATCACGAAACTTCTGGAACAATGTCCTTTGATCAGATGAGGCCAGAGTAGAGATGTTTGACCTTAATGCACAGAACCATGTTTGGAAAAAAAATCAGGTGTGAGCACATATACCAGATTTGTGGGTTGTTTTACAGCTATGAACTTTGGTGCCATCTTGTCATTGAGTTTCCCAGTGTCTTGTGTGTATACCAAGGTTTTCTAGACTCAAATATTATTATGCCATCTGTCAGCTTAAGCTTGATTCAAACAGGGTCATCAACAGCAAAATATTCATAAACATTTCGGAAACCTACAACACAATGTCTCTAAAAACCCTGAAAGTCCATTTTAAATGCAACTATTGGACATTAACAGAGATATGAAGAAATTAATATTTGCAAATATCAATGAACTGTAACAAAGTGGGAAAAAAAGTGGGCCAAAGTACCTCCATAATGAGAGACTGAAGAAGTTAAGAGAGAAAGACTATCAACACTTACTGCTGCTAAAGGTAGTTCGCAAATTTTTGCGAACGCGTAAGAATAGTCTCTTACGCGGTTTTGTATAAATGTGGTTTAGTTAAAAAGATTCAACCACATCACCTTCATTATGTCCAGACATGCTAAATCTTATAAATGAGAGTGTGCTTCATTCTTACCATTAGTGTGAACATAAAGATGTCACATTTGCCTTTAGTTGGAGCCAGTTGGTACTCGGGAGCAGCCACACATATTGTGTTGTAAAGAATTTGTTCACATGTTGAGCAATTTCGTCTGACCTATCAAACTCCACCAGATGCAGATACTGTCTAATGCCTTTTAAGGCTGACTTACTGGATCCTCAGGTAAATACACCACTTCTCCATGCGTGATGTCTGCACCGATGCCCTCTGGTGGCCACTCTTGACAATGCCACCTCCATGCAAATCAAATCTTTGCAACAGGGGTCCTCGACAGATATTATCCTGCAACTTTTTGATGCCTCCCTGCTCCAAAGCACCTGAATCATATCAATAGCTTGTTACCAAGCCTCTGCAGAGCTGAATGACTGAATGCTGAGGAGGGAATTCAGCCATTTCCTTCAGGTGTGTTGGCACCGGGAGGCATCTAAAAGTTGCAGGATAGTATTTCGAAACCCTTGATGTAAACGATCATCTGTCCTTCTGGGTGCTTAAATGATACTGTTAGTGTAATTTTGTTCTAATTATGGTCTAAATACACAGTGTTTGATGTGAAATGTCATCTGCTGTCATTGCTGTTTTTAGGGTCATTTTCTGCTTACTTTTGACCAGACACAGCTGCTTCCACTTTAGACTCACTTTAGTCTTATTTTGCAATATGAGTGAAAATTCAGGTCATGTTTGCCATTTTTCAAATTTAATCCTTGTTTGTGATGTTTATTCATTTCAGATACTGATAAACAATTTTGCTCAATTTTAAACTCTTAGTCTAGCCAATCAGCAAAGTATCCCTCATTTGACAAAAGCAGCTGTAACTAAATTATCCTTTTATTAGGGGCGTTTTATGAAGTTTGTGCTCAGACTGGTTTGTAACAGTACACCCTTGCCCTGAATTGCAACTGGTGACATGTTAAACATGCAGGAAATACATTCTGTTGTTGACTCAAACTAAAGTTGCAGGAGGTTGTCCACATCAAATATTTTGAATTGATATGAAGGAAATTTTATGTCAGCCACAGACTTTTTAACTTCAATTCATTCATTGGGTAACATCAATGAATAAAGGAAGGACAAAACTCCATCAGATGCAGACACATCTACAGCTTAAGTTAAAGTGAAACTTCTTGTTTGTTGTTCTGAAGTTCTGCTAAACATGCTGTGGCATTTGGCACTGCTTTACCCTGTTCTAACACACAGTATATTTGCATTTCTGGCTATATTACTTTCAAAGGGTTTTTTTTCTAGAAGAAAAATTGATTTGAGAAAAATATTTCTTATGCCCGAGTCTGTAATTTTGTAATCATGTTATTTGCTTTTATAATTCTTTTCATGTTAGTTTTTAAAATAACAGAATTTGTACATAATTTTACAGTTTCAGTCAGCCTTATGACATCATTTTAAAAAAAAGTCAGATGATCTGATCAGTTACTTAGTCCTCAAGAAGCCTTTTTGCGAAATACTTATTCACTCTTGAGTAATTTCTTGGACTGTTAGTTTAATTTTTACTTGAGTAAAAATATGCTGACGTAGTGTTACTCTTACTTAGTTACAATTTTATGGTATTCTACCCACCTCTGACTAACAGTATCTGAAAAGAGGAGAACCTGAAAAGAACCCACCAGGAACACCGTAAGATTAGTAAAGTCTTTGTAGAAAGACCCCAGGCTGGGATTTGAATCCAAGATCTTCTTGCAGCAATACAATACCAAATCAAAAATTAACAATGGATCTCAGAAATAAGAAGGAAAGAAAAACAGGTAGAAAATAGAATATTGAACACAAAGAAAAAGGTGGTGGTACACCTTGGGAGTGGGACTATTCTTTCAGAGGCCAACACATAGAGTAGAGATGGAGGAATGCACTTTTTCACTTCCGATACTAATACTGAGCTTTAGCACAATTAGTGTTATATATGAATGTGTTTCTTCACAGGATGAAAAACATGTTGCACCATGACCCTCAAACGGCTTCCAGGCATCTTCTTATTTGTGGTTTGCACCAGTGGCAGAGGCATTATTTATTAACAAAAATAATAAAGAAATGGACACTGACAAAAACAATAGTCAGTTTTGGTCTAAACTGACTATTGTCAAACATGTCAAAATAAACTGCAACAAACCTTCTTCCAAATGCTTCATAAAGTGCAATGAAGAATTGCAAGACAACAGTGCTACCAACTTTTGTGATTGTGTCCAAACACCTTGGTCCTTGTTCTGTCTGAGAAACACACTTTTCTTCTAACAGAAAAAGTTTATCCCACATGGGAAGCTGGTGAATTCAGTCAACCTGGAAGGTGTCCATCTGGACAGGGGTAATACTGGCCACGTTGTGGACAGTGACAGCAGCTTTCCAGGTCCTGAGAGACAGATTTAGACAAAACCACAGAAAATACTGACAAGCCTTATTAAAATAAAGTAGCTTATGTATTATATATTGAGGTAATGAGACAAAACTGAAAGAAACTGACATTTCTGAACATAACATTTTCCAACACCGAATAAATTCACCAGAAATTCTAAATGTTTAATTCTGCAATGCAGTCCAAGCATTATATTGTTGTATGTTAAGATGGAAATAACATTTTTAGATAAAAACCAACACTAAAAATCATTCAAAAACTCAGAAACAACCAATAAAATACAGTCAGCATCATCTTGTGGGTTAAGTATTTTAAATCGCTTCTCGTTCATTTTTTAGGCGACTGTAACAGAAATATCTGCAGTTTAGAATATAATCTACTACCGCCACCTGCTGGTAAGTTTGTTCTGTCAAACTATCGCTCTCGCGAGAGTTTCTGGGAAATTTTGACGCACTGAGCTGGATTTACTTATCAGTTAACAACCCCGTAGTCTGTGCTCCCTCTGCAGGCGCAGTTAACTTTCTGTTAAATAACATCTGCTGAGACCTGTCTCTTAGCGAGAACTCAGTCATTTATGAAATCTGTGAAGTCGGTGTATTGTTCCAGCAATTTGATTTTTTGCAGTTTCCATTCTTTTTAAAGATGAAAATGTGAGATTTAAGTGTCATGAAATGTGGAAAAAATGTAAGTTTATCTGGTGTTTGGAGATGTAAATGTTTATAAATTGATGAGAATGAGAGGGGCAGCAAATCATAAGATCTTGTGTCTTCTACCTGCTCCTTTTCAAACGGATAATGTAAAATTGCATGTCAGTTGTGCATAATAATTTGTTTAATTTTTTTTTCTGGCTTGCTTTTACTTTTGTCTGTTCCAAATAAATAAATAAATAAATAAATAAATAAATAAATAAATAAAACACTGCGATGGACTGGCGACCTGTCCAGGGTGACCCCGCCTTTCGCCCGAAATGTCTTGCTGGAGATGTGGGCTCCGGCACCCCTCCCGATAGGGACAAGGATGTAAGGAAATGGATGGATGGATTAATAAAACACGTAAAGTCATTATTAGAGCGAGTTCAGTGCAGTCTTTTGACTCAGTTTCAGGACTCTTTACATTCTACTTTGTTTTCAATACAATAGACTGATTATTTCTGTAGCCATTAAAATTACTCCTCCCTCCAAAACAAGGCAGTTATAGACAAACTGTCTTGACAAACTACAGTGATGGCGGCGCCCTGTGTGGCTGCGGCCAAGCCAGCTCCTGATAGCAATGTGCTTTTTATGTTAAATATGTCATTCGTACCATCACAATCTACTTCAAGAATCACGTACAACAGAAGTGCATTACTTGGACTGAGACGCAACTACACTACAGAGGATGTGTTAGG